>JAXIVJ010015845.1:0-30453 GCA_036785665.1 Chirona hameri
AGGTAAAGAAGGGCAATAGGACAGGTAACCTCACCCATGGCCTTGAATGAGGGAGTGTGACGTGGGACGTGGGTCCTTACCCTTATCCCCAATACCTCCTTTGGAGATATTGGGGATATGTTCTTAGGGGTAAAAAGGGCGTTAGGATTCAGTGAGGGAACATTCAGGTTCTTGTTAAGGCGTAAACTAGGGGTGGTCGCTTTGTCCCCTCCATTTACTCCCAAAATTGTTTTCAGTGCACATGATTCACATGATTCAGATTCAAGTTTTCAATTCAACATGCAACAAGTCTCACTGTACAAACTTCACTTGGTTGCACATCGTAAAGCATGCACACATACTTGCACAAGCCTTTAAACACCAGGTCGTGATAAATAACTGCCTTACTTACCTCTAAATCGATGCAAGCCTGCACCTGAATGTCCTGCACGCGCCGCACAGCGGCGCACAGTCTCAAAATGGCTGCCGCTTCGCTCGCAAAAGGTGTACTAAGGGCCCTCAAGTCTGTAGCGCCCAACAAGGCATGCGGCGCTGGTAACATCAGCGCAAGGATTATCTCTGAGTGTGCGGATGAGCTCGTTGTGCCGATGACCAAAATTTGTAACCTTTCTGTGAGAGGTGGTGTATTTCCGGAGAGGTGGAAGCAGGCGAACATTATCCCGTTGTTCAAGAAGGGTGACAAAAAAGTACAGGGTAATTACCGGTCAGTGTCCCTGCTCCCCCTCTTTGGAAAGATCCTCGAACGCGTCGTATATGACCAGTTATCTAATCATGTAACACCGGTTTTATGTGAGCAGCAGCATGGCTTCATTCCAAAACGCTCATGTATCTCGAATCTTGCGGTGTACTTGCACTCTGCGTGGGGGGCCATATCTGGCGGGTACCAGACGGACGCTATTTATACTGACTACTCGGCCCGCCTTTCAAAGTGTCAATCATGCGCTTGTTGTTCACAAACTCATAAATTCTTACAATTTGCAAGGAAATGCTCAAAAATGGTTCGTCTCGTACCTGTCGGGTAGGCGTCAGAGGGTCGTCGTCAATGGGAAGACATCCGAGTGGAAACCGGTCCTCTCAGGTGTTCCGGAAGGGTCCATTCTGGCCCCTTTGGTCTTCTCGTTGTTTATAAACGATTTGCCATCCGTTATCAACTCCGGCTGTCTGCTTTACGCAGACGACGTTAAACTTTATCGCAAAATTGAGTCCCCTGCTGACGGACTTCGGCTTCAGGAGGACCTGGACCGGCTGATTGCCTGGTCTGTCAGCTGGGGACCTCACCCTAAATCCCAGTAAATGCAAGTCGTTTACGATGACCCTCAGACGCGCACCTGTCCAGACAGATTACTTCATTGATAACAAAGAGTTAGAGCGAGTGTCACAGATCCGTGATCTGGGAGTCATGATAGATTCAAAGCTGACCTTTGCGGCCCATGTGAACTGTACGGTACGCAAGGGCAACCGAGCACTTGGGCTCTTGATTCGGTCGTTCCAACATGCGGGACGAGATAAATTTAGGCAAAGTGCCCTTATGGCTGCTTACTATGCCAATGTGCGCTCAGTTTTAGAGTACGGCAGCGTAATCTGGACAGGTGCGGACAAGGCCCACACTGAGCGGGTCGATCGGGTACAGCACAAATTCCTCATGTGGCTTCAAGCACACCATCATGCTGGCTTTTCTTCTCTTTCGTACCGAGATCTTTTGCAATATTTCAAAGTCACCTCTCTGGCTTTTCGGAGAATCCAGCATGATATTCTGTTTGCTCGCAGCGTCTTTGACAACAGACTGGACTCAGGAACTCTCTTGTTCAATTTGCCTTTGAGAGTGCCTGCCCGATCGACCCCGCTCGCGAACCCTGCTCGCGGTGCCCCATGCACGAGTGAGCACTGTACAAAGTGGACTGTTTGTCAGGATTCCAAAAAATAGTTAACACCTTCTTAAATAGTGATATTGTGGATGCAGATATGTTCGGAGGCAACTTTTACAGTTTTAAAAACAGTGTCCCTCAAGTATGTGGCGTCGCTTTAAACTTATACGATTGCTGGTGCTTTTTTGTATTTATTTATACATTTATGTGTTTATGTTTTACTATTGTATTTAGTAGTTTACCATCGTGTTTTATCTCTCACGACTTCGCCTGTTATTGGAGTCTTGCTCTGTTGGCGATCAATAAAATAAATAAATAAAAAAAATAAAGGGTGTTTATGAAACATGTCTTTGTGGTGTCGTCATGGTGTAGGCAGGGTGTAGGCTCAGTGTTTCGACAACGGCGTAAATGGTGTTTTGGCAGTGTGCTACTGGGGTATGCTACTTATGTTGTTCAGTAGGTGTATTGAAATAGAATACCCCCCCCCCCTAGCAGGTAAACGGGGGTGTACTACAGGTGTCACAGAGGTGTATTTGTGGTGAAAAACAGGTGTAGCATGGGTGTGATTTTATTTTTGGTGTAGATTGGGTGTGAAATATTTTTTTAGTGTAGGTGGCGACGCCAATGAGTGTAAGAATGCTAAACTAATTTCGGTCCGCGAAACGGTCCGCGGTCCTGTGGGCCAAAAAAGTCGCAGCTCTAGAGGAGTCCCGGCGCCAGCCAGTGGCTAGGCCAGACCCAGGCAATACAGGCCGGCCGGAACATGGCAGAACAGCTCATACGATCTGTCGCTGGTCCCAGCGGTCGATTCCAGCGCTACCCAGCTGCCAGAGGTGACCGGGAGGAGGCAGAGATGACCGGGAGGAGGCAGAGGTGACCGGGAAGGATGGGGAGGAGGCAGAGTTGACGGGGAGAAAGCAGAAGTAACGGGGAAGAGGCAGAAGTGACGGGGAGGAGGAATAGGTGACCGGGAGGAGGCAGAGGTGACGGGAAGGATGGGAGGAGGCAGATGTGACTGGGATACGGCAGATGTGACGGGGAGGAGGAAGAGGTGACGGGAAGGATGGGGAGGAGGCAGAGTTGACCGGGAGGAAGCACGGCCCGTGCCCGTGCTGCACGGGTGACGAGGAGGAGGCAGGGTGACGAGAGGGAGGGGTATACAGAATCGAGTCGAGTAAATCGAGTTTTTAAGTAAATTGCAAATTAAAAACGTGAAAAGAAAGGAAATAACATTTACCTTAAAATGACTATCTTATATTTTCGAAATTTTGAACCCAAAAATATCATAGAAAGCATCAGAAAATTGGCCGAAAAAAATGACACAGCTGTTTGGTCATCAATCACCCCCATTATGTAAAATAATCAGCCCTCGGGTCATCCCAGGTCAGGCCACCAGACCAGGACACGTGGCCCCCAGCTCCAAAAGAAAATGACGGTCTTACCACAGTCACAGTTTTTGGATGATCGGTTTTACACTTACAGGATTTCATAAGGTCATATATATCTACAATTCGTTTATTTCTTTGTATATCAGTGATCTAAGGTCGGGCCAATTTCGTGACCTCCCCATTATAAGTCAATGGGGAAATATGCAAATGCTTCCTATTCCGAGGATACGCAAGATAGCAGTGTAATTCCTTCTGGATTTAATCAAATTCCTTCTAGTAATATCATAGGCCATTCTTGATGACCTAGGTGCAAGTTTTGTTCAGTGACCCCTACAGGCTACATACAGGGTCAGCCAAGGTCATCCGAGGTCACCAACACTTTTTTGTCCATAGCTCTCGACAGAATGAAGACAGAGAAGTGATACCGGCACCAATTTGTTTGGCTCGACGAGACACGTCTTCCAATATGCAGCATGACCTAGGTACTTGGGTCACCACTTGCCCTTGACCTTAGTTCATTTTTTCAAGTTGAACTAACATGATCGAAACTTATATGAGTCGAAGCACCTTGACGAGAAAAACACGATGGCGTCAAAATGATTACCTTATCTTGATTAGGTAAAAAGCTATTTGCGAGAAGAAGAAGGAAAAAATTGCCAAAAATAACCCTTTTGACCTTTGATGACTTCTGGAGCATAAAATATTGACCGGAGCTAAAATTGGGGGACAGCACGGCAATTGAATTTTTCAATATAATATTGCTATTGATACTATATATTGGCACTATTGCTGTTTTCCGTTTGCTCCTAGCCAGAGTTCGCCACGGGCCGGGTTGGCCCTGTGGACAATGGGTCGGGCCTGGGCAGGGCCTCAACTTTAAGGAAATCACCTGGCTCTGAACGGGCCTGGGCTGAAATTTTGAAGTAATACGCGCAAGCTCTGGTCAGAGCTTTAAAATATTTTGACCAGCTGTTCACTTCCACAGCAACACACTGTTACTGTGGCTGTGTTTTTTTTTTAGCCTAGTTGGTTCATTGTTTCACATTTATAGTATCCAAGTAAATATGATAGGATAATGATTGCATATTTTTTGAAAATAATAATATGCTTTATCTGAACGGACCGGACCGGGCCTGGGCCTCCATATTATTAATTTGACCGGGCCTGGTCCGGGTCTGGGCTTGGTGTTCATGGGCCCGAGCCGGGCCGGGTTGGGGGTTGGTGGGTCCGTGACGAACACTGCTCCCAGCTATCATACATTCCGATATATTTTGTGGCTTTTCGAATCGAGGTCCTAAAACTAGAAAATATGACCTTTGATGACCTCAATATTGACCTGAGATGAACAATACCGGACGTAACTCCGAATGTCGTCGAGATATTTCTACCGTTTTTCTTTTTCTTCAGGGTTTGGTGTTTGTATGTGTTCGTGAACATATCATTAACAGTGTTTTGTGTTTGTTGATTTGTTTGTTTACGAATTTCATGATCAAAGTCATCTGTTCACGATTTGTTTTGTCCATGAACAGTTCACGAACGTGCATGAATTGTTCATGAACAAATGTACATTATTTAATTTTTGACTCTGAGTTCACATTTCGCTGTCTCATCTTGTATTATTTGGAGCACACTCACAATTTTGGTAGGAAATAACGAAATTGGTACTATTAATGTGGCTTCAGGATTATAAAAATAACAGCCAATCGCATTGGTTCGTATAATGTATATGTACATAACGTATAATGCCAATCGTATAACCATTAAATAATGATTTGAGAACACAAAACAAAAGTTTTCTAGAATGGATGTATGGTGCAACTCTATCACCACGAGCGTTGAAACCAGGATGTCTGGGTAATGAATCCGTATTTTTTGTCAGACTCAATCGCTAGGCCTTTGCTCGTAGCATGGGCATAATCGCCTTTAAACCTATTCCCTGCGGGTGGGGGGCACTGATAAAACTTTTTACTCCCCCAAGGGAGTATGTTGGGATTTGTCTATTTCTCCACCCCCCCCCCCCCTTACTCCATAGCTACTCCGGTTATACACCAGAATTGCTCCCCCATTAATCCCAAGTAACTCCCCCATTTCCTCAATAACTCCGAGGTTACTCCTAGATATTCTTATCTTACTCCATGAGTGTTCTATACTTACTCCCCTAGTTACCCCAATGTTACTCCGCTACTCCGTTAACTCTTGGGTTATTCCCCCTAGATACTCCGCATATACTCCGAAGTTACTCTTGGGTTACTCCCCATACTGATATAATTGTTTACTCCCTCGGGGGAGAATGTTGGGATTTGTCTATTTGTCCACCCCCCTTACTCCATAGCTACTCCAGTTATACACCAGAATTACTCCCCCATTAATCCCAAGTTACTCCCCCAATTCCACCGTAACTCCGAGGTTACTTCCCCTATATACTCCGTACATACTCCGTCGGAACACCCATGTGATTCCCCCTCGTTACGCCGAATGTACTCCGTCCGACACGATTAGTTTTAAAATCCAGTGACAGGCAAAACACGTATATTGCAAGTTAACTCGCACAGACAACATAATTAACATGAACAATACATGTCGAGCGACCTGTCTCGCTGATGGCGGTGTCTCGCCTATACAAAAGGTGAAAAACAACGTATACAAGAAGGTCTATCGCAAGTTATCTTGCACAAGAACAAACAAAACGTGACTGATAAGTGACCAGCCTAACTCGCCGACGGCGGCTCCTCCAACGAGGTGAAAAAAGGTGAAAACCCTCGTTCTGGGAAATCTGTTCGAAAACCCTCGTTCGAAAAAAAAACTCGCACAACACCAATGCACATCGCATCACGCATGAACCCGACACATCTTATAACGGGCTTCCGCCGGCGAGTTCCTGTATCACATATTTTGTCTGTGGGTTTGGCCGCGTTTCTGGGAATATTGTGTACACATATCAACACAATACCCACATCTGGTTCTTCACCGTCGACGTCTTTTGATGGAAGACAAACATAGATACTCATAGAAGCAGGATCGCCTCCGCGAGCTCTGTTGACCGGGCGACCTCGTGGCCTTCGTTGTAACCGCGTACCCGGCCTCCGGCTCCATCGTCTGGATGTTTGGGTTCGTTGAAGCCGATTCTGTCTCATGCAGCTGAGTGTCTTGGCCCAACAGACTCAGGAACGAGTCTGCACCTAAGGAACGAGTCCGCACCTCAGGAACGAGTCCGCACCTCATCTGAGGAACAAAAGCAAGCACCAAAATATACATTTAAGCAATATGAATTAATAAACAATACTCTAAGTGGACCAAATTGGACCAAATTTTTTAGTGCAAATTTGCAGACGCCAGCTCATGCTCCAAAACTATGGGACCGATCTAGGTGATTTCTTCTTCTTCAACGAACCCAAACATCCAGACGATGGAGCCGGAGGCCGGGTACGTGGTTACATCGAAGGCCACGAGGTCGCCCGGTCAACAGAGCTCGCGGAGGCGATCCTGCTTCTATGAGTATCTATGTTTGTCTTCCATCAAAAGACGTCGACGGTGAAGAACCAGATGTGGGTATTGTGTTGATATGTGTACACAATATTCCCAGAAACGCGGCCAAACCCACAGACAAAATATGTGATACAGGAACTCGCCGGCGGAAGCCTGTAAGATGTGTCGGGTTCATGCGTGATGCGATGTTCATTGGTGTTCTCAGGATGGTGTTCTCTGTTCACCACTCTGTTCTCTGTTCATACGTGTTCACCATTTGGAGGAGCCGCCGTCGGCGAGTTAGGCTGGTCACTTATCAGTCACGTTTTGTTCGTTCTTGTGCAATATAACTTGCGATAGACCTTCTTGTACACGTTGTTTTTCACCTTTTGTAGGTGAGACACCCAGTGGCGCACGCAGGGGGGTCAAAGGGACCCCCTGAAATTTCTGACGGGGCCCGCATCAAAAGGACCCGTATTCTGGCAGGTGCCCGGTCTTGGTAAGGCCTGATCGAGGCAGGGGCCCGGTGCTGGCAAAAGCGTGATATGGGTCACGGTCAGGACGAGAGCCCGGTCCTTGCATATTCTTGATGCGGGCCCGTTTCCGGTAGAGGCCCAGTTTTAGTCAGGCCCGATCGAGACAGGGGCCCGGTGCTGGCAAAGGTGTGGCATGGTGCCCGGTCAGGACGAGGGCCCGGACACAACAGGGCCCGCTCCTTGCAAATTATTTGATACGAGCCCTTTCCTGATAGGGGCCCGATCAAGACAGGGCCCGGTGCTGGCAGAGGCGTCATATGGGACCCGGTCAGGTCGAGGACCCGGTCACAACAGGGCCTGGTCCTTGCAAATCATTGATTCAGGCCCGTTCCTGGTAGGGGCCCGGTCTTGGTCAGGCCTGATCTAGGCAGGGGTCCGGTGCTAGCAAAGGCGTGAAATGGGGCCCGGTCAGGACGAGGGCCCCGTCGGTCGTCACAACTGGGCCCGGTCCTTGCAAATTCTTGATACGGTCACGTTCTGGTGACACGAGCCCGTTCCTGGTAGGGGCCCGGTCTTGATCAGGCCCGATCGAGACAGGGGCCCGGTGCTGGCAAAGGCGTGATATGGGGCCCGGTCAAAACGAAGGCCCGGTCACAACAGGGCCCGGCCCTTACATATTCTTGATACGGACCCGTTTCTGGTAGGGATCCGGTCTTGGTCAGGTCCGATCGAGGCAGGGGCCCGGTGCTGGCAAAGGCGTGATATGGGGCCCGGTCAGGACGAGGGCCCGATCACAACAGGGCCCGCTCCTTGTATTTGTTTTATACTGGCCAGTTACTAGTAGGGGCCCGTTCCTGGTAGGGGCCTGATCAAGGCCCCGGTGCTGGCAGAGGCGTGATATGGACCCGGTCAGTTCTAGTCTCTGGCCAAAACTAGTGGCTAGAGCAAACATGAACTAAATTTATCCCTTTACAACTGATAAATATGCGTTTTTCCCCCTAGGGTTACATTGAAAAGGCCACGATTTTATAACTTGACCTTGGTCACCGATATATAAAATCCGAGATATTGTAGTTCCTAATGACCTCATGACGTGCCATGAGTTTCATGTTGCTCGATTAACCATTGTGCCGGTGGTGCTACCTAGAAGTTGTTTGGTGGTCATGTCATTTCACCTGACCTGACCTGCCCGGGACCCAATGTTTTGCCAAAACGTGGCTTAGCTATTCATTTGAAGTTGCCGAAGTTTCATGTCTATATCACTAGTCGTTTTCTGATTATGGCGGGGAAAAAACTAGGGGGGAAGGGGGGGGGGGGTAAAAAAAGCCCCCCACCCCACCCCCTGCAGGGTTAATTCCTATTCCGTTCGCGAACGTAGCATAGCGTAGTTTATAAGAGACTTTGACGTCCAAAGGCTGGGAATTTTAAACCTGTAGAGGACATGAATCTAAAAGGTTAGAAAGAAAAAAGTGCCATAATTTGGCCCAATTTCTCAAATTGCCTCAATTTCCGAAGAGATAATTAATTCATGCAGGGCCTATTTTAAGGGAAAACCACTGGGGGGGGGGGCAAAAAGGTATCCCCATTTTTGGGGGCACCTTTTTGTGGCAAAAGGTACCCCATTTTTTTCCTCCGCGGATTTGGGCCAGTCACTTGATTTGGTATTCGAGCTTAAGAAATTCACTTTTCGAATTCACAAAAATTGATTTTGTGGACATTTTTCCGAGAAAAAAATTTGGGGGGTTAAAAAATCAAAAAAATCACAAATCCGAGACAGCCATTTGGAAGGAAATGTAATTTCCTTTCTTTTGACGTTTTTATTTGCAATTTGCTTTGCAACTCTATTTTTACGATTTTCCCAACATTTATTGTTTTTCCACCAAAAATGGCATGACATGACGTCATTAAAACGTGATTATCTCCCAAAATACTACATAAATTGCATTGAAATTTAGTGAGCTGACTTATAATTGGTGCAGTATAAGTAAGGTACTGCAAGGTTCACGTTGATACTATCACAGTTTTAAAGTTATTGAGAAAATACGGGAGGGGGCAAATTCTCCCCCCCCCTCCCAGCGGGGCGCGTGTCACCGGGGCTGCATGAATTGCATCAGGTGTGCTGTTTTGTCTATCATTGAAAGCAAGGGATATATACAAACTTCAAATTCAATCACTTGAGAAAAGAAAAAACTTCCGTTTTCATGAAGTTTTCTCCTAAGATCATTGTTTTTCACGGTCAGTGCAGGGAACGCGCAGGAGGGGGGGGGGGGGTACTTGTATTGCATGCCCCCCCCCCCCAGATTCTTGTGTGTGTGTGTGGGGGGGGGGAGGGGGGTTGCCCCTGATGTCCGCCCCTGGATCCGCCAGTGATGATGCCATCCCCCTTAGATTTGTTTTGGAAATAGCGGAAAACGACGCCATTTCGCGTCGCCATTTTTGATACAACTGCTTGCCCATCAATTGCCAAAATCCTGTTAATGTGTTTACCTCGGGTCTCCTCAGGTCACGTCACTAAGTCAAGTCTAGTGATCCCACCTCCAAAAAATGTGAGGTCGTGCCGCCGTAACACATTGTTTGACCGATCAGTTGAATACTCACAGGATTTAAGCAGGTTACAAACACCTACAATTTCTGCTATTTCGGATGATTTTTATATCGATGACCTAAGGTGAAGTCTATTTTGTGACTTCCCAATTATAAGTCATTGGGGAAACATGAAAATGCATATAAATCCACAGGAAATGGCCAAATTTTCCCATTTTTCCCCAGAGTCCCGCATCTTTTGCAAAATACAAAGATCCAGTGGCGGATCTAGGGTTGGGCAAAATGGGCAATTACCCCCCCCCCCCCCCCCCCCGCCTGAAATCGGCGCAAGAGTGACACATGTCCTGATATAGAAGAAAATCTCAGCAACTTTTACTAAGGAAAGTTAGCTTTAACACGCGCCCTGGACGGGGAGGGAGGGGGGGGGCGAAATCCACCCACCCATCCGGTTTTTCGCAGATAGCGCAAAAATGGCGGCGCTGCACGCCGCCGTTTTTTGCATACCTGTTCGGAAATGAACTACCCGCATTATGTCAAATTCTTGATCTCGGATCATCTCAGGTCAGGTCACCAGACCTGGTCAGGTGATGACCTCACCTCCAAAACGTTTGCGGTAGTACCGCAGCCACAGTTTTAGGCCGATAGGTTTCAATCTTGCAGGATTTGATAAGATGATAGGTACCTACAATTTATTTATCTCGGATGTTTTTTATATCGGTGACCAAAGGTCAGGTCAATTTCGTGACCGCCAACACTGTTTTGTCAATAGCTATCGACATAATGACGATAGAGAAGTGAAAACGGTACCAATGTGTTTGTCTCGTCGAGACACGTCCCCCAATATGCAACATGATCTAATTGGGTCACCACTTGACCTTGACCTGTGATCAAATTTCTCAGTTGACCTAACCTAGTCAATATTAACATGATTCAAAGCACCTTGACGAGACAAACATGATGGCGTCAAACGTAATGCTTTATCTTTATTAGGAAAAAAGTTATTTGTGAAAAAAAAGTTTTGCCAAAAAAAATAACATTTTTGACATTTGATGACTTCTGGAGCCTAAACTATTGACCTGAGCTAAAATCTGAGGACACCCTGTCGATTGAATTTTTCAAGAGCTTTCCATTACTTTTCCGTGTGTTCCAAGCTATCATAGTTCATGTGATATCTGGGGATTTCTGGAGCGAAGTCCTAAAACTGTAAAATCTGACCTTTGATCACCTCTGGTGAACTCAATATTGACCTGACCTAAACAAATATAGATATGCTTTCCATAGAGCTTGTCTCGACCTATTTAACACCGTTTTTTGCTTGTTACGTTGCGTGGTTTTCGAGATCATAGGGGGGAGGGGCGTTTCGACCCCCCCCCCCCTCGAACTCGGCTCCTATGGGACGTACACCAAGCCCGAAAACATCGTTCGAAAGTTTGTCCAAAAGCATTTTGAAGCTATTTCGGCATTTTCTTAACAGGTCAATATTGAGATCACCAGAGGTCATCAAAGTTCTAATTTTCCATTTTTAGGAATTCACTCCAGAAACCTCCAGATATCACAAGAACTATGCTAGCTAGGAACAAACGGGAAACACAAACAATGGAAAGCTCTTGAAACATTCAATCGACACGGATCGCCACGTGTCCTCAGATTTCAGCTCAGATCAATAGCTTAGGCTCCAGAGCTCATAAAATGTTAATAATAATTAGCAAAAGAGTTTCCACAAATTACTTTTTACCTGAATATGATAAGGAAATAATTTTGACGTCATCGTGTTTGTCTCGTCAAGGCACTTGGATCATATTCATGGTGACCAGGTTAGGTCAACTTAGATATTTTACAAGTTGAAGAAATATGATCATAATATGGCAGTAATATCTTTATTGTATACCAAATATACTAAATGCAAAGATCCGAGCTTTCGTGGCTAGCACATTATCAAGGATGAGTTTTGTACATGCTTTTGAAAAATCTAACACACAGCTTGCGCACGCTCCAAATTGCGGTGGGGTACTCATATCAATCTCGCCTAATACACGTACAGACACACATACATATACACTTCACACTTCTCGGTGTTTCGAATAGCGGTGGGGTTCTCATATTCAATCTCGCATAATACATGTACAACACACATACCTATACACTTCACACTTTTCGGTGTTTCGAATAGCGGTGGGGTTCTCATATTCAATCTCGCATAATACATGTACAACACACATACCTATACACTTCACACTTTTCGGTGTTTCGAATAGCGGTGGGGTTCTCATATTCAATCTCGCATAATACATGTACAACACACATACCTATACACTTCACACTTTTCGGTGTTTCGAATAGCGGTGGGGTTCTCATATTCAATCTCGCATAATACATGTACAACACACATACCTATACACTTCACACTTCTCGGTGTATCATAAGTAGTCGGCCGGGTCCTCTCGGTACTGACCTGTACCGAGAGGACCCGAGAGAACCTGTATATATTTGACCTCAGGTCAAGGTCAAGTGGTGACCCAATTAGGTCATGCTGGACATTGGGAGACGTGCCTCGACGAGACAAACACATTGGTGGCAGTTTCACTTATCTATCTATGTTTTGGCGAGAGTTATTGACACAAAAGTGTTGGTGACCTCGGATGACCTCGGCTGACCCTGTAGGGGTCACTGAACGAAAATTGCACCTGGGTCTTCAAGAATGTCCTATGATAACATGATCTAGAAGTAATTGGGCTGATATCGTGCGTATCCTCAGAATAGGAAGCATTTGAATATTTCCCCATTGACTTATAATGGGTAGGTCACGAAATTGACCCGACCTTAGGTCACTGATATCAAACATCCGAGATATACGAATTGTAGGTACCTAGGACTTTATAAAATCCTGTAAGTGCGATGTCTATCGGCCAAAAACTGTGGCTATGGAGTGCCACTAGCTTTTTTGGAGCTGCAGTCACGTGACTTGGTCTGGTGACCTGACCTGAGATGAACCGATGCATTTTTTAACATAATGTGGACAATTGATGTTTGAACAGCTATGCTAAAAACGGTGGTGCTGCGCGCCGCCGTTTTCCCGCTATCCTTGAAAAACCTGTGGGAGGGGGCGTCTAAACGCCCCCCCCCCCCCCGGCACGGCGCGGGTTAAATCAGCTATCAATGATGCATAAGCAAGTCAAATCCGATGCGTTTTCATAATTGTGTGAGACTTCTTGGAATCCCCCCAACCACCCGTTCTGGATCCGCCAATGCAAAGATCCATGTGGTATTTGTATCCTGTGACCTCCACGATGTAAAATCTATTCACCCTGAGGTCATTCGTCATTTCTCTTCCATTACTGTTTTTACCGAACCAGTAAGGCGCCGTAGTTGGCGATGAACGAGCGAACGCAAAGGAAATGTATGGTGAATTTCAACTCGATCAGGGAAGTAGTTTCTGAGATACAAATACGTGGTGCACACGTGCGCACGTGCAGAAACACCCCACCCCTGACTTGTGAGAATGTGGCGGCTGAGAGATCCCTAACCACACTCCAAATTTGAACACATTCGGTCAGCAGTCCCCCCACTCCTCTCCCCCACTCTGCCGCCAATGGGTGATGTTCAAAGGATATTGAAATTCAAGATATTCCGGAAATAATGTAAAGATACTTATTTTGGCTGGGAAATACTAAAACTTAGGAATATCATGACATTTTCATTGGATTTGTATACATTTATCACAAGGTAAACATATTTGATTTTGATTGAATACCTATCAAGCGAAAAATGACATGGAAATACTGAAATCTGGGTGGGCAACATGTCTTGACTGGGGGGGGGGGGGCAAAAACGGCTCACTGGGGGGGGGGCATTTTGCCCCCCGTTAACATGTTAAAATAGGCCCTGAATTCATGCCTAGAGAATATAAAGTCCCGTGTAAACGCGGTGTCTATCTAAACTACAATTTGCGCATAAACATCTCAAACATATGTGGGTGTAGCCAAATAATATTGTAACGCTTAACTTAACTTTTGAAATCAAATGCTTCACTATTTGGCATATGTTACGCTTCATCGTCAATACTAGGGATGTACCTAGGGACCGATGATTTTGAGTATCCAAGCCCACCAAAGGGCAAAGACAATGGGTAGCAGATCCTCCGAAAAACGAGTTATTACGACGTTTGAATTTTGTTTTACGCGATCTGTTCCCCGTGCTTCTATCATTTTGACCAAACTCCAGAAAGCCTGTGCGCAGCTTCCAGACAGGTATGCAGCAGCTGGTTGACACCAGGCCCTGGATCCGTTGGAATTATGCCTTCCCAAATCATGCGCGAGACCGTCTCCACATTTGTTGCGATGCTGCATGTTGTACAAATCAGCCATGTATCGCGCCAACTGATCACACATACCTGCTACGAAAATACCGTATCGGTTCCCCAGTCACCACTACTGCGTGTTGTCATTGACCTCATTTCGTCAACTCTCGACAGTTGTACCGCACATCAGTAGCACACGCACCTAAAATGCGGACATCAGTAGCACACACAGTCACCTTACACGACATTGACAAGACAATTATCATGTATCAGATCCCATGCTGTAGGGGTCCCGCTCAAAATCAAGTGACCGAAATCCGCAAATGACATTTTTTACCAAACACGATTTGATTATATTTTTTTTAATACAATTTCTTTTTATATTGTCAAAAATGGCCTTATATCGCGCCGATTCAGGACAGAAGGACGTAAATTTGTATTGTTTATCAAAACTATATGCATACTCTCTGAGTCAGAGTCCTGACGTCACGCGAATGTAAAAAATGGTTCAGCCAATCAGATTCGAAAGTAGTCGCGTAAAGATAGACTCGCATTGGAGATGTGCCAACCGGTGGCCTGCGATCGCTTGCTAGCACCAGCTGCAAGCTGATTGGCTGATGGTATAGCCTTTTTCCGGGCTAGAACCAGTACAACATTCTTTCGCCAGCACCGCATTCCTTCGCCAAAAACTCAAATATATTCGGCTGGGGAGTCTTTTCAGTCAAAAAAAACTTGCAGATATGGGTTTCCCAACACGGGCTACAAAACTGCTATCTCAGTTTAAAACTAATGTTGAAGGTGAACTATTTCCTTTAACACTAGGCGAATCCAATATTAAGTCGGGCTACAGGGCGGACCACAATGCTGTAACCCTATCTCTAAAAATGACAGACGAACCACGCGGACCAGGCTTATGGAAGTTAAATCATTCACTTCTGCAGGATGACGTGTACGTATCTAGAATCAAGTCAGTTATAATCGAAACAGTTGGGCAATATGCGTATCCAACATATTCAGACTCGTTTAGATCAAATTATTTGAACTTTGGGGAAATACGGTTCGCTATTTCTATTAAACTTTTTATGAAACGCTTTTAATGCTCATCAGAGGAGAAACTGAGATATTCCAAACGCAAAGCTAGAATACTTCGTAAGATAGAACAGGAGGCCGTAACAAATATTAATCAACTGTGAGAAAAGTTTGCCTTAAGCGGGAGCGAAAATGACGCTAATGGCCTCATACTCGCTCAAAAACATCTTGAAAAGATCCGAGAACCGAAAATGCAAGGACTCATCACAAGATCAAGAGTACGTTGGCACGACGAAGGATACATTTTCAAAATATTTCTTATCCCTAGAAAAAGCAAATGGAAAGCGTAAATCAATACAAATGCTGAAAGAAAACGGTAAAATAGTTACACCCAAAAAGGAAATAATATCCATGTTTAGTAAACAACTCAGCGAGCGATACACCGCTAATTCTAGCATTAACAATTCAGGTGAGTGAGTTTCTTGATCGCAATATTAAAAAGAAACTTAGTGATGAGCAAAAACACAAATTAGAAGAGCCTATCTCGATGAGCGAATTAAGTACAACTATAATGTCAATGAAAACGGGAAAAGCGCCAGGCTCAAACGGGTTCACAGCAAGCTTTTTCAAACTCTTTTGGGATCACTTGGGTATTTTTATGTTCCGAACTCTAAATCAAAGTATATCAGATGGCTCTTTTCCGCTAACACACAGGGAAGCCATAGTTGCGTTGACCCCCAAAGCTGGAAAACCGTTAGACACATTTAAAGGATGGCGACCTGTTTCTCTACTAAACGTAGATTTTAAAATAATTTCTGCAGCCATAGCTAATATATAAAACAAAATGTAATGAATGACATTATATCACAGTCACAATCAGTTTATATCAAGGGGCGGTGCATCGCAGAAAACAGTAGATTAGTGTATGACGTAATACAAAAGTAAACGATGATGAACGCAGTGACTACATAGTTGCTGCAGATTTTGAAGCGGCATTTGAAAGCATATCGTGAAATTTCTTGGTAAAAACGCTAGATTGTTGTAATTTTTGACACAAATTTAAATATTTGCTGCAACTTGCTTACTTAAACCAAAATAACTTCGCACGGATACTTATGGATGGATTTTTAGGAGAAAACGTACACATGAATTGCGGAATAAGGCAAGGAGACCCTGTTTCAGGTTATCTCTTTAATCTCGCGGTGGAACAACTAGCAAATATCATAAAACAATCCAAGGAAATGCGTGGTATCACGTTGTACAACGAAGTAGAAGTGCGCCACTCCCAATATGCTGATGATTTAATTTTATTCCTGGATGAGCCAAAATCGATTACTGGTGCCTTATCAGAAATAGAAAAGTTTTCATCCACGTCCGGGTTGAAATTAAATGTTCAAAAAACAAAATGTCTTCCTATTGGGACTCATTTAAATTGTTCGCAAAGTAATCTACCTCAGATACATTGCGTTAAGGAACTAAACAACTTAGGCATATCGTTTAGTGCTAACAACGAATCAATATTTACAACAAACCTAAAGCACAGATTTTGAACTAGTTGAGAAATAAATTTTGCAATCGAAAAGGAGACATATAACTTTAATCGGGAGGATTACTGTCGTTAAATCCTTGCTAATATCTCAACTAGTTAACTTATTTTTGTCATTACCTACACCTTGCAAAAAATACATCAAGCAGATTGAGACAAAACTATTTCGTTTTCGATGGGGGGGATAAGAATGACAAAGTTAAACGAACGAAAGTTGTTCAAGGCCTCGAGGACGATGGGTTACAAATGTTAACAGTTTTGTTTAAAGTATGAAGGTGACATGGTTAAAAAGAATGTACAGTTCCAAACACGATTGGTCTATTTTGATACAGAAGGAATTACCCCCTGTTCCAGAACTATTAACGTATGGAACAACAGCCCTTGCGAAAGTTAAATTCAAACTACAAAATCCTTTCTGGAAAGAGGTTATCTCAGCCTGGAGCGATTTCTGGGACTCATTCAACCAAAGTAGTGACCAAATAATAACTGAGAAACTTTGGTTTTCCAACGTTTCAAAATATAGGAACAGTATAATAGGAACATGGGATAGCGCAGGACTTAGATTCATAGCGGATCTTATAAATAATACAACAGGAACGCTTTATAGTAAAAATGATTTAGAAACTAGTTATGGGATTCAAATGACGTTTCTTTGTTACGCCTCTCTTATAAGAAGTCTTCCAAGTATAGTCAAGGTGTCAAATTACAAATATCGTATTATCTACCCTCTCATTTCTCATAGAATAAATGCAGTTCAAACAACTGATAGAATATCACTGCTGGTATATAAAGAATACATATCGCGTCAAAAAACACAATACGGCAAATCGCAGAAAACACTGAAAGAAAAATGGATTAGAGATGTTAGTCATTTCCAATCTGGGAGTATGCTGGATATAAGTATTGCTACTAAGAACACATATATTCAAGCATTCCACTTTCGTTTGATATCAAGAATCATAGCCACCAACAAATTTTTACACATTATCGGCAAAGCTGAAAACAACTCCTGCTCCTCTTGTTCTTCTAATGTGGAAACACTAAAGCATCTTTTTTGGAAGTGCATGGCGGTTCAGACTTTCATTACAAAAAATTGGACGTACTGAGATCATACTTTGGACTCGTATGCAACTTTAGCCGGAGATCATGTTTTTTTCCAAACCTTGATGAATGTGAAAAAACGCACATAATAATATGCTCCAGCCTCCATTGCAAAAATAACTATATATAGTGCTCGACATCACAATTGTAAGCCATCGGTTCAACAATTTTTAGCAGCCTGCAATTAGAAGCCCACAAGGAGCTTCACTCCGCTAGACTATCCAGAAACATAGACAAGTACTACGATAAATGGAAACAGTTGAAAATGCTGCCAGAACTAAATATATGAAGTTATCATGCGCACACAAAGACACGCTAATGCACATACAAACACACCCACACATACACGCATGTACACATACACACGCACTCAATAGGTGCAAATGCACACGCAAACATAAACGTGGTAATCATCTGCTCACTCTTGCTCCCGCCCCCCCCCCCCCCATTCTTTCCATATATTAAAACATCAAAGACATCCTTCTCTGACGCGCCGCTGCGAATTCCCGTTCTCGGGGGTGTCGGTTGGCGCTAGCGTCAGCCTCACAATTACACTCTACTGGGGGTGAGGACACGTGCCTTAGCTTGTCACGAAGCCAAGTCGGCGCAAAGCCGGAAATCCGTCACATGCAGGCACAACATACAACACGTGAGCCGACCTCTGGCATTTTCAGCAAGTGATACGGTTGACCCTGCGCCTTGGCGCCGGCGCCACCGCCTCATGGCATCAAGGCATGACTGCAGTCTAAATTACCCACATTAGCCATGAGTTGTGTCGGCTTGTACATGGAAAGCAACCTTTTTCATATGGATATATGTGTAGCTAGCAGGCGACAGGGAGGCTGTTTTCACAGTAATGTTCCTGACCGGAGGCGAAAAGAAAAACAAAACATTCCACTGCAGCATGCACCGCGCAGCAGGCACCGCGCAGCATGCACCGCGCAGCATGCACCGCGCAGCATGCACCGCGCAGCATGCACCGCGCAGCATGCACCGCGCAGCATGCACCGCGCAGCATGCACCGCGCAGCATGCACCGCGCAGCATGCACCACTGCAGCATGCACCGCGGGCTGCCAGTCAGGTTTATTGCTTGCCTCGGCACTGGAAACTATTGTCGGTGCTTCAAGGACCAACACGGCAAGCTGTGAATTTGACCACCCGAGCCGGGATCGATCATTTAGCCACAGCTTGTGTGGATATATTAATACTTGCAATCGTGAAGTAATATCAGTCAAGGGGGCACCCGACATTGACTCGGGTCTCAGCCGAACCCCATTAACTGGGGGGGGGGGGCTTTAAACGCCCCCCCCCCCCACACCCCCGCTCAATGAGATAAATCTAACGCACACTTAAACGTTTCAAATTAAGGTCACATGTCAGGTCACGGTCAAGTCAAACGTCAAAATCGAGGTATTTGAGTTTATGTACAATACTTGCCATTCATGGCCTTCGATTGCGCCTATAATCACCCAAAGTGTTGTCAAGGGTATGATACATATCGCACATGAGCTAAAGTGAGATTGTTGGAAAAGATCAATGTCAAGGTCAGGTCACAAAAGGTCACTACACACAAAATATCTACGAAAGTCATGCAGCACCTGTTTTATGGATGCTTTTACGCGAATAATTCGATAGTGATGGTTATTTTACCACCTGACTTCATCTACGTGGAGTTAGTGTCAAGTTCAGGTCAAGTTCAGGTCACCGAAGGTCAAAATTTGAAATTGATAAATCGAAATGACAAAAACATGTTTCTATATCAGTTTTGTCTAAAAAAATACAGTGCTGGCATTTATTTGTCTGTATCTGGTCAATAAAAGCAAAACAAAACGCAATTTCAATATATGACGTCATATTTTATCCATACTTTATATGTCATGTCATTCAAAAAAGATGATATAATTTTGACATTTGGTATGCTAGTTGCTCATATGTAGTTATCTGACATATATTCTGTTTTGCTTTATATCTTTGACAAAAAAAAAATGATTTGTGGGCATTTAAAAACAAAACAAAAAATTGAAAAAATTTTGGGGTCAAAACCAACAGTTGCGCAATTTCGAGATAGCTGGTTTGTAGCCCTTGCAATTTTCTACCTTTTAGCTTTTTTCGATTGCATTTTGCTTCAAATGTGGCATTTGTACGGCCTGGCAAAGTTTAGCTGATTTGTGTCAAAATCGTGTTTAGTGACGTCACTAAATTCACTATATCTCGAAAAACTTCTAACGAAATTTCTTTATTTTTTCTCTAAAGGTGTCAAAATGATGCCCGGAAAGGTACTGAAAGTTTGGCGTAGATATCTGTATTAGTTGCTGATATATTTTCAATATTCCTAAGGGGGGGGGCTACAAAAAGCCCCCCCCCCCAGTGACTCGCGGGTTAAAATATCTACGAAAGTCATGCAACGCATGTTTTATGAGTTATATTCCACGTATAATTGGATAGTGATAGTGATTTCACCACCTGACTTCATTTGCGTGACGTTAATGTCAAGATCAGGTCACTGAAGGTCACAATTTGTAATTGCTAAATCTTAATAACAAATGCATGTTTCTACACCAGTTTTGTCTCCGAAATACATTGGTGCAACTTATTTGTCTGTATCTGTTCAAAAAAGAAGAAAAAAACACTTTTAAATATGACGTCATGAGTTATCCATTCTTTAGATGTTATAAGTCAGTCAAAAATGGCAATATCAATCTTAAATTTGGTATGGTAGTTTCCCATATGTGGTTCTCTGACGTATATTCCGTCTTCTTTAATATCTTTGAACAATTCGATTTGGTGGGCATTTTCCACCCAAAAAAAGGTTTTTCAATTTTTGGGGGTCAAAACCCAAAATGTTCCAAATTCAGAGATATCAAGTTTGTAGCCCTTGCAATTCCCTATCTTTTGGCGCTTTTCGATTGCATTTTACTTTAAATATGTAATTTCTACGACCTGGCAGACTTTAGCTGATTTTGGTGTAAAACTCGTGTGTAGTGACGTCACTAAATTCGATATAACTAGAAACATTTTCTTGTTTTTTTTCTCACTTTGTTTTTGTCTTTTGTTTTTTCTTTTTCATGACGTAAACGTGATTTATAAGCAAGTACCCGAAGTTTCATGTTGATAGCATTATTCGTTTTTGAGCTATTACGAAAATTCTTCATGGAGAGGGGGGGGGCGTTACCCCCCCCCCCCCCCAGTCAATGACTGGTCAACAGGCAACAATTTATATTAGTCAGGCATTCGTGTCGGAATTTCCGTTCAGGGATTAACCACGGATTCAGTTTAACTCAGGCTTGTTCAACATTCGTGGTGCAACTTCGCTCAAGGTATGGATGAATACAGCTATATATTCTGTGAACATACATACTTTCACTGTCGGATTCAGGGGGGATTAGCGGAAATCCCCCCCCCCCCCCAGGAACATGGGGCATTCAATACATACATCACCGCCTCCTGCGCTCCTACATTGGCTGTAAGAAGTGATAATTAGGTAACAAAACTCGCCCTGTCAACGACTCTCTCGCGCTGAGGACACGACATCCTCCCCCTCAACGACTCTTCACACCAACGACCCCCCCCCCCCCCCCTCCCCCAACGGTAAACAACTGTTCGCAGACGAAACGAAGCCACATTTCTGCCCCAAAACTCGAAGCCTAGATCCAGTGATGGCCTATCCAACGCTACGCTACGGAATTACGCTACGTTACGTTTGGTTTTGGGACAAAGCTACGCTACCGAATTACGTTACGTTAAATTTTGCTACGTTACCGATTCCGCTATTTGTCATTAAACATAGCTTGGAATGTATCGTATGATACACAAGATATCAGGCAAGTCAGCTGTAGGTAACGGTAATTTCTTCGTTCATCAAGATTTATAACTTTGCCTATCAACCAGCCGCCATGCATGTATTTCGTGACAGAGATATTCGTAGAGACTTCCATTTCAGAGATATTCGTAATGACTTTCGTTGCGAAGATATTCGTAACACAAAGCATCATCATTAGTGAAAATCATTGGTGCGAAGGTCATGGCTAACTTATATATTGACACTTCCCACTCATTGTTACTGGTGTATGACACCTAACCAGGCATTGACCGGCGGGCAAATATTGTCCGCCTCGCCATGCGACCATTCGCAATAGCAATAGATCATAAACCAATAAAACTATCAGGCTCCCAATTTTAACCAGCATCAGCTTGTCCACCCCTGTAGCTCAGACGGGAGAGCGCTGGGCTGCAGGCCTCACTCAGTGTGAGAGCGCTGGGCCTCACTCAGTGTGACAGGCCGGGTCTGAGTCGCCTCACTCAGTGTGGCAGGCCGGGTCTGAGTCGCCTCACTCAGTGTGACAGGCCGGGTCTGAGTCGCCTCACTCAGTGTGACAGGCCGGGTCTGAGTCGCCTCACTCAGTGTGACAGGCCGGGTCTGAGTCGCCTCACTCAGTGTGGCAGGCCGGGTCTGAGTCGCCTCACTCAGTGTGACAGGCCGGGTCTGAGTCACCTCACTCAGTGTGACAGGCCGGGTCTGAGTCGCCTCACTCAGTGTGACAGGCCGGGTCTGAGTCGCCTCACTCAGTGTGACAAGCCGGGTCTGAGTCGCCTCACTCAGTGTGACAGGCCGGGTCTGAGTCGCCTCACTCAGTGTGACAGGCCGGGTCTGAGTCGCCTCACTCAGTGTGACAGGCCGGGTCTGAGTCGCCTCACTCAGTGTGGCAGGCCGGGTCTGAGTCGCCTCACTCAGTGTGACAGGCCGGGTCTGAGTCGCCTCACTCAGTGTGACAGGCCGGGTCTGAGTCGCCTCACTCAGTGTGACAGGCCGGGTCTGAGTCGCCTCACTCAGTGTGACAGGCCGGGTCTGAGTCGCCTCACTCAGTGTGACAGGCCGGGTCTGAGTCGCCTCACTCAGTGTGACAGACCCGGCCTGTCGCCTCACTCAGTGTGACAGGCCGGGTCTGAGTCGCCTCACTCAGTGTGACAGGCCGGGTCTGAGTCGCCTCACTCAGTGTGACAGGCCTGGTCTGAGTCGCCTCACTCAGTGTGACAGGCCGGGTCTGAGTCGCCTCACTCAGTGTGACAGGCCGGGTCTGAGTCGCTTCGACGCTCGCTATTTGCCCTTGATTAGGATGGCCTGCGGCCGGCGGCGGCAGTCACATTCAGGGTCAGGTGACGCCAGAGAGCTGGGCGGATTTTATCCAGGTATGTTTTTTACTAGAATGGCCTCTGACCTCAGAATTCCGTCCGCTCAAAAAATGGTGTAGATTTATAAAAAAGTATTTCAAACTGATAAAACATTTCGAGAACTTCTTTTGTGATACTGCACATTCAGTGACATTACTATCTAACGGATGAAATTTCCTTCGTTTTCCTTTCGGAGCAGCGGTGTGTCGAAGGGAAAACGAAGGAAATTTCATCCGTAACTGACTGAGCCCATTTCCATGTCGCAGAGGTGTAGGATTCTATTCAGTTGAGGGGCTTCATCTCCCCCCCCCCCCCCACACACACATACACAAACTTGGTTTCAGCCACTCCAACTTGGACGAGGAAGTGGGTCAAATCCGGGGAGAAATCTGTATTTTGGTTGACTTTGATGGTACTTTAAGCAATTTTCCCAGCTCAGCCCCCCCCCCCCCCACAATTTTCCTGGAGAAGCTGCCACGTCGTATTTTTCATATTCCAATCTTGATTTTAATAGGAATTACATGCAAACTAGAATCAGCTTCCGCTATAAAAAGTGTTGGGGGGAGGGGGGAGGGGGGGGGGGGGGGTCGGCCGCCATAAAAAGTGTGTGTGTGTGTGGGGGGGGGGGGGGTCAACCCCCCGATTTTTCAAAAGTGTGTGTGTGTGGGGGGGGGTCCCGACCCCCCCCCCCCCCCGCCGTCAGCGAAGCCCCTGGCTGGTTAGGTGATGCGCCGGGATCGCACCAAGTTGACCATGGCAAAATCATGCATTTAGCATAGGTACATGTGGTACGAGTACCATACCATACTTCAACCGAGTTATGCTATGCCGTGTTTTACGGTGTTATGGTCAATGTTTCGGGTACATTTCTATGAATATATCGTTATATATAGCGATAAATTCATAGAAATGTATACTCAAGCAAATGCTGGCAAACCAAGGCATTTGACCAATGCACACACGTATTTTCAGAAGAAAACAAGTTGATCTACTTAATATATAAGTTAGTTAGTTCGTTAGTTAGTTAGTGATTTTGTTTGTTAGTTAACTATTGCCGAATTAAGGTCCATTAACACACACACACACACACACACACACACACACACACACACACACTGCCGGGGTTCTCGCCAACCACGAACTGCCGGGGGGGGATTTTTCCGCCCCCTCCCCTAAGATCTAAAAAACACGCAATGTAGCGACAAGCGGAAGACGGCGTTAGATAGTTTGAGACAATCTCTATCGAAAGTACTTACGTCATTTTTAGGTCAAGTCAATACTGAGGTCACCAGAGGTCAAATTTCGGCTATTTTGTATTATATATTATATTAAATTTCGGCTAAATTTCGGCTAACACTTTTTCCGCGCGTCGCTAGCTCTTTTATTATCGAGATGTATATCTCGATAATAAAAGAAAACGGCGCGCGGAAAAAAAAGTGTTCGAAAGATAATTGAATTTGCTGTAACTAAGGTTCATCAGAATTGACCTATGATCAATAGTTAAGTCATCAGAAGCCACTGAATTTGAAATATTCTAAACAAAAAATGCCGAATTGGTTTTAAGGAATAACTTTTGAGAGAAGCACGATAAAGGAAAACATATTTTACCATTGTGTTTTTCTCGTCGAGACGCATCGAATGATATATTGGGTGACCTAGTTAGGTCATATACACAAATTTGACCTGACCGGCAGAGGTCAGGCCAAGGTCAGATCAAGGTCAACTCTTACATCAATTGATTTGTCTCGACAAGTCGAAGACAATGGTGAAAACCCCATAGCTCTGTTTTCTGAATCATACTCGTACATGACCTAGGCGGTCACATGAGCTGACCTCGTAGAGGTAAAATAACAGAAATGTGACATGGGGCTTTGCATTTGGGACAAGAGTGGTGGATCCACTGGCGGACCTAAGGGGGGGGGGGGTAAGGAGGGGGCAAAGCGGCCATGCCCCTTCCCCAACCGCCTGAAATCGGCGCAAAATTGATACATTTTCTGATATATAAGAAAACCTAAGCAACTTTTACTAAGGCATGTTTGTTTAAAATCAGCTATACGCACACAGCACTTATAAGCAAGCGAAATCCGATGAGTTTCAGAATTGTGTGAAACTGTTTGGGATTTGGCCCCCAAACCACCTGTGCCCCCCCCCCCCCCCCCCCCCCGTACCCCAACCACCGTTCTGGATCCGCCAGAGGGCGGATCTGGTGAAAATTGGTCAAATTTAGCCATTTCCCTATGGATTTATACGTGTTTGTAATTTGCCCCCCATTGACTTATAATGGGGAGGTCACGAAATAGACCTGACCTTAGGCCACCCCGCCTCACCGATATAAAATACAAATCGAGATAGACGAATTGTAGGTACTTATCACCTGATGATATCATGTGAGTTTCAACCCGTTTGGTCACAATCATTTTGTCTGTGACACGACCGCAAACGTTTTGGATTTGGAGTCACTTGACTTGACCTGGTGACCTGACCTGGGATGACCCGAGGAAAAAAAATCACACCGTGTTGGTAATTGATGCCCCTACAGCTGCGCCAAATTTCGCAGAGCTGCGCGCCGCCGTTGAAACTCCGGTGACAATGCCCTTGTTCTTATACAGAGTCGAGTGAACGTGTAAAAAGTTGTGGGGCGTCGCCCCCCCCCCCCCAGCTCCAAAGTTGCGGGGCGAGTTGCCCCATCACCCCCACGGTTCCCCACGTCCCTGGTCATGACCGCCACCAGAAGACCCGCGACACCCGCCCGCCCGTCCGGTCCGTCAGTTCGTGCGGGCCGCACGTCCGCCGCCGCGCCTGCGCCGATCCCCCACGCAGCGGTCAGAGACGCCATCCCTCCTCACTGCGCGAGGTGCCGCCACCTGGTCTGTCCGGTGTTGGTTTTAGCGTTTGCGGGGCGGCGCCCGTTCCACACCCCGGTGCGTCCTCGACTGGTATACCCATTAGTTGGGATGCTGGGACGGTCGAGGACAACAGGAGACTGTTTGCTGGCATCAGTGCCACTTCTGTTGGCATCTGCCGTCACGGCCCCTCTGTTTCCACGTTGGCCGTGGTTTGACGTCGCGCCGATGCGTGCATCAGCTGAGGCTTGCAATGATATGCTATTTGCTCATAGATAAAAATAGCCCCGAAGGATATGACATGACGTTTGAATTACCCAGCTGTACCTAATGTATTTGTACTGATGGGATTAACAAAATTAATGGTTACAATGCAAGTTTTACGGCATTTGAAAACACCAGTGGCGGATACAAGGGTGGGGGTCACGGGGATCGTGACCCCCCCCCCCCCCCCCTCTCTTGGACCGTGAAGGGGGCACCACTGCGCGGGGGCACCAGGGATTAGTTGGAATCCAGAGGTAAAAATCAGAAATTTAGTGTCGAGGCAAAACCTCTGGAAGCACAGTCAATCTACCCCCATTTTGTCCGACATCAAATCTCCTCGGATCTGTATCGAACTCAGGGGGTACCCAATCGGAGGTGGGGATGGGGAGGGGAGTTTCCCGCCCCCCCCCCCCGTGGCGATGCCACTGCGCGTGGGATCTACAAATATCCAAATCCTGATATATTTTGAGATGAGAGATCCACAAAGATCCAGGTCCTGAAACATTTTAGGCCGAGGGATCCAGGAGGACGCGATCTTCAAACATTTTATGCCGAGGGATCCACTGGGATCCCAGATCCAACTTCGGGATACAGGCACTTCCAGCCGGCCAGACGGCGCCGCCGTGCCGCGATATCGTAGGCCTGTTCACTGTGTTCAGGCCATTATCAGTGGCCTGCAAAGAAAAGGTGCTGCCATCTACAATAAAGCTTGATTTCCCAGATGGCAGCACCAGGTGGGCTGGCACGTAGAAGGCGGTAGAACACTGTAGATTTTAGTCTACTGATTTTGGGCAGTCCGTGGGTGGGCAAAAAGCCGTTGGGCAGAACGTGGCTGGGCAGTGCGTGCGTTGGGCAAAACGTCGTTGAGCAGAACGTCGTTGGGAAGTAGGCCGTTGGGCAAAAAGCCGTTGGGAAGAAACCCGTTGGGCAGTAGGCCGTTGGGCAAAAAGCCGTTGGGCAGTAGACCGTTGGGCAACGTGTCGTTGGGCAAAAAGCTGTTGGGCAAATGGCCGTTAGCGCATCTGAACATTGTCGGCAATGCGTAATTTAGGTAATCTGATTGGTTGGGCAAGCTGTAATTAGGCAATATGATATGCACCCATGGATGCATATCATATTGCCCAATTACAGATTGCCTACCCAATCAGATTGCCTAAATTACGCATTGCGCACATGCTCAGATGCCTAACGGCCATTTGCCCAACGGCTTTTTGTTAGATCTTTGTGGATCTCTCATCTAAAAATATATCAGGATTTGGGATATTTGTAGATCCTGTAGCGTGCAGTCGGGCTTTGCAACATTGCATAAAAAAATATTAAAGGGAGTGTGCCTACTCACATCGCTTAGTTGGAGTTATTGGCACTGGTCTATAGAACACAATTTTCTGAATTGAACCATTACATCATTTCTCCAGATTCACCCTAGTTGCTGAGATATTCAAAGACTCCAGGAATTTGCTTGGGAGCAAAAAGTTATCGGGTAGACTCCAGAGGGCTTCCGCTACTATAAGAACTGCAAACTATCGATTAAACTGCTGACATATTGTTAGCCCCGGCCAATAGCAATTCAACAAAACAGCTCGTGCAAGCTGATAGCAGCAGCCGAACAGAAACTGGACGGCCATCATGGTTTTTCGATGATGGCCGATGGCCATTTTTTGAAGAAGATATCAATTTAAGTTACGAAATTTGCACATAATAAAGTTCACCGTGGCAAGAACGTGCTGTGCAAAACTCGTCTTTCTATCTTGCATGAGTGACCGTAATTGTATTGTCTTATGTGCACCGTTTACATAACATCACCATAGTGGCGATCGTTTTATAGATATCGAAACAAAAATAAACAAAAAACAATATAAGTGAAAATTCAACTAAAGGGGCTCCAGATGTGAATTTCATCATAACCAACAATCAAACCAACAGCTACTTACCGTATGAAAAATATTTTTGACATTCCAAAACAGGTAGGCACACTCCCTTTTAAGAACATCAAAATTTTCATTTTTTTTCTTCCTATTTTCCTTCGGACTCATTTTGGGCCGCCAATCTCGATGGTGGTGGAATCAGAGGCTCTACGACTCCATCTGCAACAATTACAGCGTCTTGCAACATTCGGCAACAATCTGCAACATTTTACCAATTTTGCATGCGGGGGCTTCTTGAACCGGCGAATCGATCGGTGGTATTGGCGATCCGCTATTTCTTGCCGCTTCCGAACTATCAACTTTCTAGGAATCTCGCGAACATTTGTGAATTTCCAACATTGCAATGCGCTTCATCCGACCTCGCACATAATTAATTTGTGATGAGGCTGGCCAGTCGTTAGTCAACATATAGGTCTCTCGCTGCTCGGATAAAGGTATGTCATGATGGTCTTTGGAGTTCGGTTTATGGTGGTCATTAGGATAGGGTCTCCCACGATATAGACTACCGGAGTACCTATCGACGATGATCCGTCACGGGGGTCCCTTCCCCACGTCGTCTCCCGTAATCCGCCAACATCTAAAATTCCCTTTAAATTCTCTCTGATCTTTACATCCCCATTACATACTATTTCCTCCCCTCGTTACCTTTCCAAGCTTAACGTTCCTATAAATGTAATTCCCTTTCCCTTGTTATATCGGAATATTCCGTCTTACTGCGCCATCTAATCCACTTCTCAAACCGTTCCCACAGCCTACAAAAATTCCGCGGTCGCACGGCTCAGCGCTGCTTGGCTAAGTTACGGCTGCATTCGCTGCCGACTTATTGCAATCACCTAAGCCAGCGCGATGGACCTGTTCAGTCACGCGGCGGCCTTTACCTCTCGCCGCGTCGCCCTGATCCTAATCCTTCCGCTCGTCATGGTGCCCCCGCGACAGCATTCCCCCGGTCGCCCGGTACGACCTGGCGAATTCCATGATGGACATAAGACCTACCCATGTTATCCGAGGGTCGGGAAGACAAGTGTGTGCATATTGCGGGACAAACAAACGTAAGATCTGTCAACCGGCATACTTCGCAAGCCCTCCTCGATGGACTTAACTTTGCTCAGCTCACCCGCTCTCGGCCCTGCCTGGCCCCCTTCATGCACCTCCTCTCGACCTGCACCACCGCCTAATGAAACTCCGAGGTCGCGCGCTCAGGAGCTACTTGGCTAAGTTGCGGCTGCATTCGCTGCCGACTTATAGCAATCGCCTGGTCGAGCGCGATGGACTTATTCAGTCGCACGGAGGCAATCACCCCTCAACCGCGCCGCCCCTGATTCTAACATCTCCGCACGTAGCGATCTCGTTAGAGTTGCGCTACCCGGTTGGCCGGCACCACCTGGTTAGCTCCGCGATGGACATAACACCTATAATTTCGTCCGAAAGTCGGGAGAACAAGAGCTGCACGTTGCGATACAAAGTACCATGGCCTGATCGTTCGGCGTACATCACAGATTCCCCTCGATGGACATATATCTCCTCCTCTTGGGCGGCATCCCCTCACCCCACTGTCACCAGCTTCCCACATCTCAACCACCGTTCTCCACTCCAGCGGCATAACCCTCGCCCAAAACCACCTCACTCGGGCGGCACCCTCCCTCGCCAACACACCTCGGCGGCACTGCATCGCCCGACTCATCCGCTCGTTAGCCCCCAGGCGTCTTACAGCGTCCAATACCCAGCTACTAGTTATGACACGATAGCCGATCCTTTTAGCCAAAAAAAAATCCCTATTTTGTTCTCATTCCGGCGCTCGAATCCATACCACCACATACCTCCCTCGTTTGACAAACCCATACGTCCATCAGCGAAAAGATCGTTGTCAACAGAGTATAATCACGCACAGGGGCACGGCTCATATCAGCCTCGTCCCGGCTAGGATAGCTGTTATCTGCAACGTTTTCATCTCTCGATCCCTCACAATTCCCTTGTAAGTTCGACGACGACGGGACTGACCTTGGCATCCATAAGCTAGTGCGCACGGGTGCAGATGACTCAACTTCTTACGGCTAGATTTCATGCCTCCTCGTTAGGCATGCTCGAATGCCGATGGACTTCGTCTCGTCTCCGTGCAGGTAAGATATGTTGATACATTGCTCAAGGATTTATCATTCGGAACCGCAATTATGACTCGCTTTATGGGGATCTTTTCCGCCAAATTCTCTCATTCTCTTTAGAAACCTTTTTCCCGCATGTAGAAGCGATAGCTAGCGCAGTGGGTCGTTCGGTCTGATGACGTCATGTAGGGCTGTCTCCTGGCGTTCAATCACAGCCAGCCAATATATGGGCTTGTGCGAGCCGCTAGGTGCGCCGCGATTGGCTGGGTTCACTGACGTCACACTCGGGCAGTGTTTCCCGGAGTATACTTGAATCTGGTAAAGCCAGCTCAAGGACTCCATTTTGATATGTGCAGGGTGTCTGACGTGCCCAATTTGACCTTGGACCCCAGGATTTCGCTTGCATTTTTGGCGCGTGTTAGACGATTTGATGTTTCGTAT
>JAXIVJ010015846.1:0-10000 GCA_036785665.1 Chirona hameri
ATTGAGCTGTTTTTGCAACGCAGTCCGCAGATCAGGTAAGAATCTTCTGCTTATGCCTAACCCTGTATCCGGGCGAACGTCTTTTGTGGCATTTTCACTCGGTAGTCGATGGTTGGAACCATCCACTGTCGGATCCAGGGGGGGTCATTATGGACAAATTCCCCCCCCCCCCTCCACAGTAACACAGGGGCATCCAATACAAAGTATGCCCCTCCGCGCCCCTCCGGGCTGTGTATGCCCCTCCGCGCGTTTCTGCGTTGGCTGTAAGAAGTAATAATTCGGAAGAATTCCCCCGGTAAACGATTATTTCGCGTTGAGAACTCGACGCCACCCCCGCCCCCCCCCCCCCCGATCAACAACTTAGTCGCGTAGTAGTAGTCTAAGTAGTAGTACTACTAGTAGTCGCGCTGATGAAACGGAGGAAATGTCCCCCCCCCCCCCCCAACTCGAACCCTAGATCCGCCAGTGGAACCACCTCGCCGTTATGCCCTTAATTGAGCTACAGCCATGCAAAACAAAAACGAACGTGTTATCCGCTACGAGAGGAGGAAGTCACTGGATATGCCATGCCACTGCACCCTGCTATAAGTTTCGGGTTGACCATTGACCTTCCAAATGAATTCAATGTCTCGAAATGGCGAGAATTAAAAAAAAAATGCTCTAAATGCCACAAAGTTCATTTTACAGTAAAACGCTTGGTCAATTTGGAGTTTCTTGCCATGCTCTTGGACTGCAATATAATACTCATGTGGAATATAGACCTGTCACCAAGTAATTGCCTGTTCTTAGATGACCTATGCGTCATATTTAGCTGATTGCTGCGGATATTTTATTGCGGAGTAGTAGAAGCTCGGTATTCCTGATTTAGTGACATTCTTGCGTTCCTCAGGTGGGTGGAACAACAACCCCAGCGCAGCGCAGTTCATGGCCACGTTCCGGCACATGCTGCACCGGTGTGGGGTCAGCCCGAGCAGCTCTGGAAACGTCACGGCGCTGGACCCGACGTCCATCCTGGCTGTGGGCCACACCTCCAGTCAGCGGGGCGACGTCAACACGCCAAACGCCGAATGCGACACCGGGATGCTCGACGTCCTGGGCGCTGACAGGACGAGCACGACCACCGGTCGGGGCTGTCTCCTCCCTGGTCGGCAATGTCGTTTGCTACATCGCCGGCTTCGTTGTGCGAAAGGTACTCGACTGTGTGGATTGCGCCACGTGTCAAGAGGCTCTAGTCAGCCGGCAGGAGCCCCATGACCTCACCTCACTGTATCACCTGCAGCTGAAGAACCGCGGTGGCCTCGTGACGCCTTCTGCAGGAGCGCTGGAGGTGGTGTTGACTGCCGAGGAGGAGCTCCGACGCTGTTCTGCGCGGCTGGACTCTGCTCAGCGCGCAGTGCAGCGGCGTATGTTGGAGAGTGCAGTGCTGTGCCGTATCGGCAACGACGATGTGTTTTGTCTGGGCCGTCACTCCCTCGACTCGCAGGACGGTCTGGACAATCACCACACCGACCTGATCCGCCTGCTGGTCACTCTCTATCGTCGGGTGCGCCTGATCCGCCTGCTGGTCACTCTCCATCGTCGGGTGCGCCTGATCCGCCTGCTGGTCACTCTCTATCGTCGGGTGCGCCTGATCCGCCTGCTGGTCACTCTCTATCGTCGGGTGCGCCTGATCCGCCTGCTGGTCACTCTCTATCGTCGGGTGCGCCTGATCCGCCTGCTGGTCACTCTCTATCGTCGGGTGCGCCTGATCCGCCTGCTGGTCACTCTCTATCGTCGGGTGCGCCTGATCCGCCTGCTGGTCACTCTCTATCGTCGGGTGCGCCTGATCCGCCTGCTGGTCACTCTCTATCGTCGGGTGCGCCTGATCCGCCTGCTGGTCACTCTCCATCGTCGGGTGCGCCTGATCCGCCTGCTGGTCACTCTCTATCGTCGGGTGCGCCTGATCCGCCTGCTGGTCACTCTCCATCGTCGGGTGCGCCTGATCCGCCTGCTGGTCACTCTCCATCGTCGGGTGCGCCTGATCCGCCTGCTGGTCACTCTCTATCGTCGGGTGCGCCTGATCCGCCTGCTGGTCACTCTCCATCGTCGGGTGCGCCTGATCCGCCTGCTGGTCACTCTCTATCGTCGGGTGCTAGTGATCCTATCTATTCTATATATCTATGGGTAGAACAGTATGGAATGTAACGCCCAAATGAATTAGACAAGGTATAATTTGTATCGTAATTGTTTTGTCTATTATAAATTAAAGGTATTGTTTACTATCCTCATCATCAGAATTGCTAACCTAACTCTCATATTGCCAAAAAGGATGTTTTAGTCACGGGGGCGCCAACCTGTGACGTCACGTGCAAATTCCAATCAGCTGTTGTACGGTTAAACTGTTTCTCGGATTGAGCGCGCAGCCGCAGTAGAGCTGCAAATTTAGTGGCCACCCAGGTCACCGGGTGGGTATTTAACGACCTGAGTACTACTGTTGATTATAATAACTAAAGAAGCATTATTCAAGCTATGTTGTTAAATTAATTTATTTGGCTAGTGCTAGCATTACTTTCTGTGAAAAGAAAAGTCAAGTGCAAATAACTTCTTGCCTAAATCAATACTATTTATTATACAGCATTTATTTATCTCATGAGTCGTGTCATACTCATGAGTCATGCCATACTCATGACTCATGACATACTCATGAGTCATGTCATACTCATGAGTCATGACTCATATGAGTCATGCTCATGAGTATGCACGCACGGATGATATGAAACCGTCCTTGCTTTCGATGCTGTAGTCTCTATTCATATTTAGTCCCTTTTACCTTTTACGAAATAATGTTGATACTTTCGTTGCAATACATATCAAAGCAGGAATGCCACTGTCCAGCCACTGTACCTACAATTTTGTTTCAGTTTGACATCTGAATGGGCCCTTATTACTGCGACGAAAGTCCTATTCCACCCGCAGTCTCCGAACAGTCTCCATAATTATATTACACCTTATGCAATATTCTCCTTTCTCTCCAAGCACATACTTCAGCTTGGCCTTCGCTGATGCAACCAGTTAGCGTTTCCCCTCCCGGCTAAACAGGTCCTGCTTTTCCTGCAGAAGTTTCTACCGTCTGGGAATGGTGCAAAGAATCCAGATAATTTCGCCGTTGCCGTATATTTCCATCATGCGTCGGCGAGAGGTCATCGACATCATATTTTTTTTTCTCAAAAGATACGCACGCCAGTAAAGAAAAGGGACAATAAATAACCAGCATAGGAACATAACCCGAACATGACATCTTATACTGTCATATGCTAACAGTAACATGCCTACTACATATCACGCATTTACATGCCGCATCATCGCCTATTTCAACTATTTGTCACCTATTTAATTTGCCACCCAGTCACTTATATCCTAATACAACATACGCATATGCGCATACCCACACAAATGACGCAAACAAATATCAGCCGAACGAAACGAAACGAATGACCGATATCGATGATATGTAGCCGATATTCAGACGTTGGAACCGTGCGTGACAAATACATCAGCAGCTTTTACGAAGCATAAATACACGTGGAAACATCGAGTCGATTGCTACATAACAATAAAGGCACATTATGCGTGCGAGCACAAATACAAGCTCAAACATCTCGTCTCCAGCAATGCGCTCACGACAAATAAAATTCAAGTTTGATAAATCACAGGATATGTCAATCTTTTTCAGACAGCATACCTCACCACTATCTGCAGCACGCAATCTATTAGTGCGCAAAGACAAACTGCATGTCGCATACTACCCTTTGGAGTTTTTGGGCGCCTCAACTGCTCGGGTTATTGGCGATAGACGGTGTGTCTTGTAGACGACACAATGCTGGTGGCGGTAGCCGTCAGAGCCATCACCACGCTGTCGCTCCGCATGTGCTGGACCGGGCCGCCGCGGCCTGATGACGGCCGGACACCAATGGGAGAAAGATCCCCATAAGCACGGTACCAGCATTGGGGCCAGCTTGCGGTGGCGCGCGCTCGCGCGGCTCTGGCCGCCGCACGGTGGACCATCTTGGTATTATCTTGTATCTTGGCATTGGCTTGGTGAGCCTTTTGAGCAGATGGTCGGTCTTGGCATCGGGCTGCTTATTGAACACAACAGCCAGCGTCTTGGCAGCGCGCGCCGCCGTCAGCGGGTGCCGCTTCTTCAACGCCAGCTTGGCGAGCATCACGGTGACGATGCGCCGCACGCTGGGCCGGGCGGCGGCCAGCAGCGCCGTCAGCTGCGTGTGCTGCCACGGCGCCGCGTGGGAGAGCGGCAAACCGTGCCACCGCTCAGCCAGCGTGCTCAGCACGTGATCGCCGTCTCCGTTAAGGAAGAGGCCGTCCGCTCCACGATGTCAGTCACCGTGGCCAGCACGCGCTCGGTGGCGGTGGCCTCCTCGCGGCTGACGCGCACCTGCCGCACCAGCACCGGTCGGCGGTCGGCGGCGGTCACCGGTCACCAGCACCAGGGTACCGGTCGGCAGCGGCCCCGATACAGGTCAGCGCCGCCGCCCTGACCGCGGCGTCCTCCGTCGTGTCCAGACCGGTCAGGTGCTCCGCCAGTGGTGCCGCCTCCGCCTCGCCCACCAGCCAGGGGCAGGAGCTGAGCAGGGAGAGCGCGGCTGTTTGCAGAGACCGGTCTCCGCCGGCCGACTCGGCCAGAAGCACGGCAGCCAGCCGCGGCCGCAGCGGCTCCACAGCCGGCGACTCGTCCGCGCCGCCGTCCGCCAGCAGCCGGCCATGCGCGCTCAGCGTCTCCAGCCGCTCGGCGGCTGAGCCTCCGCGCCGGCCTCCAGCTGGCCAAGTAGGGCCGGCACCGCCTCACCCAGCACCAGCTCCCGGCCGCCGGCGCAGAGCACCACCAGCAGCGGCGCCGCGCCGGCCATCAGCCGATCGCCGCCTCGCTGCGCCGCGTGGTGCAGCCACTCGGCCAGCAGGGGGCGCGTCCACTGATCGGCCTGCGCCGGCACAGCCGCCACCAGCTGTAGCACGCGTGCCTGCACCTCAGACTGTCGCGCCGCCAGACACTCCCGGGCCAGCGCCAGCTTCAGCGGCGCCAGTTGCGGCGGCGCCAGTGTAGACGCCGCAGCAGCGTTGCAGCAGCGCGTCCAACTTGGCCTGCGTCAGGTCCGAGTTGAGCTTCTCCAGCGCCAGCGGCAGGCAAAACTCTGCGAACTGTCCGGTGCCGGCCAGGCAGTCGTGCAGCGCGTCGGCCAGCATCTGTCGCGTCACTGTGCGAGCTGTCCGGCGGCGGCGTGAAGTTCACCCGGAAGTAGCAGGCCAGCAGTTCGAACAGGTTCTCAGCCAGCGAACGAACATGTCCTCGGTTGGGGCAGGGTGGCGAGGCAGTTTGGCAGCTGGGTGCCTCACACTGCTGACCGGGCATACAAGCGCATGCGCTTGGCGTTGCGCTCATTCACCCGGCACTCAGTCAGGCTGCCTTGCAGCCACTTTATGCGGATGTGCGTCCGTGTGACGGCGTACTTTCGCACCACTCGAGGGTCGATGCGGGAGTACTTGCGCTCCAGGTCCTCCCTGAGCCGCCTGATGACCCCGGGGGCGCGGTTGATGTCGGCGCCGTGCATGGCGCCGAACACCACCTCGAACGCCTCCACCTGCTCCAGCCACTGCGGTGACGGCACAGCCAGGCCTCCCCAACTCAGCCGCTCGATCCACCCAGAGCTCTTGGACTAGCTTGGCCGGGAGCACACTGGCTGGACTGCAAGTCGTCGTCCGGATCATCCGTAACCGCTCCCTCGTCCCTGAGGTCCTTCAGTAGCCCCCGGTGGTAAATTGGAAGGGTAAAATTAAGAGACGTGAGTAAACTTGGCTTATGCCCCCAACATATATAAGCCATTTGAGCCTAACCGCTGGGTTCTAGCAGAGAAAAAAGGTCCCGCCATTCAGGTACAGCGAATTGAGATTTTCCGCCCATCTGCCGGCCAGCACCTACCACGGCTGCACACAAACGACGGATCCAGAACAATGTATCTGCACAAAAGTAACAAACGGACATACAGAGGTTGTCATACACTTAGTTTCTGGCCATCCTTTTCACGTCCCCTCCCCCCTCACCATCTTCTCCAGGGTCCCCTGGAAGCTGGTGTACTGGATCGTCGCCCTGTTGCTCCTCTTCCCCAGCAGTGACATCAGCGCCTCGGCGAACTCAGCAGTGGTCTTCTGTCTTCTCTTCCCTGTCTCAGGAACGGTGATTTGTACCTGGAAGAGAGGATGCACCTTGGGGAGGAGGGTGGAGCTGTCCCTGGCAAACAGCATCTCGGACTTCATCCTCTTCACCTTCTCCTTGTCCTCCAGATCCTCCCTGGCCAGATACGTATCCACTTCGCTGGCGTCAGTGAAAGGTCCCCCCTTAGACTTGAGGAAATCCAGGATGTCCAGCCTCCTCTCTTCCTTCCTCTTGGCTAGCTCCTGCTTCTCCTGATTCCTCTTCATCTTCTCGCTCCACATCAGTTTCAGCTCCTTGACATCTTCCATCTCCTTCTTGTAGCTTCGGAAGTTGTCCGGCTTGCCTTCTCTCAGGGCCTGGGTCTTCTGGAGGATGATGGACCTGCTCACTGCGTTCAGGTTCTTGAGCTTCTCCAGCCTGTGGTCCACCTTACCACAGATCCTCTCCATTCCAATGTTATGGACTGGAGTGTCATCTATGTTGACTGCCTGCTCCCGGATGGGAAACTGAGGAGGGAAGGCTTCCTGATCTATGCCATAATCCCTTCGCTGCCTGGCCAGCACAACCCTCAGCTCTGCCATGGTGAGGTTTGCCAGCTTGATCACCTCCTCCCTGTGCTGCACTGCCATGCCGACCACGGCCTCCACCACCTCCTGGCCGTAGTTCTCCTTGACGCCGGTGAACAGGTCCTGCCCCACCCCATCCAGCATGGGCTTGACACATCTGAAGAACTCCATGTCCACAGGTCTCGCCATGCTGCTGTAGAGTCCCTTGTAGAACGCGGTGAGGCTGCTGTGGGTGGCCCCCTCCTGGATAGTGATGGCGTAAAAGGGCTCCACCAGGTGCAGGCCGAGGGTGGCCCACACCACCAGGACAGCCTTCAGGTAAGGCAAGTCCATGACCTCCCTGACCAGACAGGCCAGTCTGTTGTTGATGTCCGGGAACTGCTCCAGGAAGTCGCTGATGTTGTCGAAGTTGTAGATGGCGATGGCCGCGGCCTTGGACAGGCAGCCAAACCTGGCGTCCTTGTAGCAGAACAAGTTCCCCTCCAGGTCCCTCTCATTTAGAAAGACCGTGTACTCTTTGTTCCGGTTCCATGGTTTGTGACTGTATTCTGGAGCGACCAAACGCAGGATCATATCCAGAGCCTGCCCTGCCAGACTGGAGTTCTTGGAGTCATAGTCTAGATCCACCATAAAACCCTTCACTACTTGCTCCGTCTTCATGTCTGACTCCACCAGTCTCATGACCTTGTTCATTCCAGCAGCGAATCCCAGGGTGGTGTGAGTGCCGCAAAATATTTGGCCCGCTTTGGTCTCCAGACTGTGCATCTCTGCCATCAGTGAGGCAATCCGCGTGTTGTGTTCAGTACTGTCGGTCATATGCGTGTCCACCTCCTTGTACAACTCGGCAGATGTCATGCCCTTGCACACCGCCATGATCTCCATGCCCATGTCGACCTGCATGGCGACATCCTTAACCTTTTCTCCGTAGATTGGAAGGATTGGAATGGGCAGAGGACAGCTCTGGCCCACGTGCAGTCCCTGGACAATGAACTGCCCGACCGTTTTCTTGGTGGTGCTGTCCGAGGCATGAGTGATGGCCCTGCCCTCCTGCTTCCCCTTCATGACCTCCTCTACCTCCCTGGCCAACCCCTCCACCTCCTGCAGCTGGAGGGAGGTCCTGATGTTTCTGTCTGTGGGGGCGGTGTCTGTATCAAATGTGTTTTCATTCTCATTGGCCATTTTCCAGTTCATTCCAAACATGGTGTTGGCAACGACCACCACGGCTCCAGCAGCTTCAGGAATTGACATACCGAGGCCAGAGAGATTTCCGCATGCTCTGTAGAAGCTGTCCTTCACCTTTCTCTCCGACTCCCTTATGTGCATGAACTTTTCAGGAAGAGGAACGTGACCTGAGGCCTCGGTTTGCTGGTATTTTTTTCTTTTCTTCTTGGGAGGCTCTGACTCCACCTCAGCTTCTCCCTCTGCTTCATCCAGCATCGTGTCCTCCTGATCCTCTGGGGTATCCTCACCACTGTCACTGCTGGGACTGACAATCTCGCCATTCTCTTGAAGCACCTTCTTCACGGCATCCAGAGACTTGTACCTGAACTGCTCTGCCTTGTCTTTCTTATACTGATCATGAGCTTCCTGCAGTCTCTGATTCTTCAGCCAGATGTGGTAGAAGACAGGGTCGCACCGGTTGTCACAGTCCTGTAGCCTGGGGCCCTTCTGATCCTCGTAGTACTTGACATCTCTGTCCGTCATCTTCAGCCCCCACTCCTCCCGACATTTTTTCCTCCTGGTTTCCTTGTCAGCGTAGACATCGAAGAGCTGATCTTTCTTGTCAAACAACTTCATAAACAACTGAAAGTCGGCCTCGTTGGTCCTCCCTTGTGCCTGCCTCTGTTTCCCCTTCACATACAGGCTATGAACTTTTGCCACCTGACTTTCTATTGCATCAACTGACTTACAGTACACAGTGTCGTGGTACCATTTGGCGAATATCTGCTTGGACACCTCTCTCTCTCCCATCTTCGAGGTCACCACTCCTTTCCCTTCCACCTCAAGGTTGTACCTCAGCAACCCCACCACGCTTTTGTAGGTTGGCAGCTTGTTGGCAGGGCTGAAGTATTTAATCGGAGGGAAGTCATCATCAAAATCGTAGACCGGCCCTTCAGATCTGGTCTTGATGTTGCTGCCTCCCTGGCTCGCACCTTTGCTACTTCCCGTATCACCAAGTTTCTCAGACATTTTTCTGAAAAAAGGCATTGCGTTGTCATTGATTTCATTGATGCCGCATTTCATTCGTAATTTACAAATGAAGGAACAGGCTTTAAAGTGAGCGGAACTTATCCAGATCTTACGGCGGATACGTTGGACCTCTTGCGCCGAAATTCGATCATTCTAAGCGCTGAAATTTAGCCACACTGCCCCGAGAAATGTGATTTATTCATGGCGGGCACTTTATTTAAACCAATTAAATAATTTTATAGCCAGAGTGGCTTATATATACCCCTGGAATCAGGTAGTACCACTCATGTCATCTGATTTTCATCTTCAGCTTTTCGGCCTAGTTATCACCGGGGGCTACTTCAGGACGCTGGCGCTCAGGTACACGGGATTCTTCTCCTCCATGGCGACAGAGGCACCGGAAGCCGATGGCTGGCTTCTTGAGCCGGCTGCCACTGCCGGTGACGCGCCCATCAGCAGCAGCCGGATGCGCGTCTTCACCTCCACCGGCGTCGGGTCGGTGTTGGTCCCGGACATGCACCGGATCTGCGATAACAATGCATACAAATCATAAATATTGTGTTAAGCATGCAAATATTAGGACTCAGCAGTACCGTCTGTATACAGCACAGGCATACAGTGGAAGGACTGACTGAACTCGAACATGTTCAGTGCTAGCACAAATAACTCAATTAGTGCATCACAATAGTGTGCAAATCATTCAAGTCCGAAATGCAACGTTTAAAAACATGTCTTGCCAACTATCACTGTCTTCTGTCCCCTGTCGGCTGTCACTGTCCCATTGTTGGATGTGTAAAATGTACTACTACTAGTATATGTGGTGCAAAAGATGCTGACACTTAAAGGGAATGTTTCACCTTTGTATTAGTTTTAAATTGAGATAGCCAATATCTTGGGCTGTTATTGAAATGTCTAAATTACTCAGGTCATTTTCCCAAAAACTTAACCGTTTTTAAGCAATTTAATTTACCATTTGCAAAATGAATCCAGGCTGGTGCAGCCGCTGATTGGCTAACAGACACTTTTTCAGCCAATCAGC
>JAXIVJ010015846.1:12500-30445 GCA_036785665.1 Chirona hameri
AAGTGAAGAAAAAAAAGCCGGACTGCCCCTGGCTCGTGGGCAATCCGGACCTGCAGGCGCTCATGTCCGAGCGCGACAGTGCACGCAACACGTGGCGCTGCTTACGCATGCCCGAGGCCAAAGCCGACTTCGTCCGACTTCGCAACCACGTGAAGAGCCGCCTCATCGCCGCGAGACGCGACTTCCTGTGCGACGAGATGACGTCGGGCGGCAGCCGCAGCTTCTGGCCCACATTTAAAGGTTTGCGGTAGCCCCGACGTCAGCCGGAGGCGCATCGGCGGCGACCCCAGAGGAGGCCGAGGCGATGGCCGACGAGCTCAACCGCCACTTCGCTGCCGTCGGTCCGCGCAACGCCAGTGACCTGAGCGACGCAGTCGCCGCCAGCCGCGACAACCCGCGGCCTCACACCGTCTTCGCGGCTAGCTTCCACTTCCAGCCTGCACCGCTATCTGAACCGTCCCGCTGCATCGGGCGCATGAGCGGGTCACGAGCGATGGGTCTAGATGGTGTTCCTCTTTTAGCTGTACGACAATGTTTCCCTGTGATCGGACCTCATCTCTTACATAACCTATCCCTTAGGACCCAACTCTTTCCAGACATTTGGAAGGTGGCATGCGTCGTGCCAATTCCCAAGTCAGGCGACCCCACGATACCTTCCAACAACAGGCCGATATCACTGTTGAACGTGCTCTCAAAGATTTTAGAGAAGGTTGTGTGCAGCCAACTCACGCATTACCTGACATCGACCTGTCTGCTGAGCCCATCGCAGTTTGCCTACAGATCTCACCACTGTACGGAGGACGCCGTGCTCGCCGCTGTCGAACGCCTGGTCAACAACACCGACAACGGCCGCATATCGTCGTTAACGACGGCAGATTTGTCGAAGGCGTTCGACAGCGTCGACCACGACGTCCTCCTCACCAAGCTCTCGTGGTATGGCGTGCTGGGCGTGGCCTGGTTCAGGAGCTACCTGAGCGACCGGTGGCAGGTAGTTCGGGGCGGACGCGTGTACCTGCCGATGGCGTGCGTTGTGCCCCATGGCTCGATCATCGGTCCGATCCTGTTCATTCTGTTCACAAACGATCTCTCTGGCCACCTGATGCATAGCCATCTCATCTACTACGCTGACGGCACCGTGCATCTTGACTGCGCGATCCCTGACAGGCCGGGTCTTACCGATATCAAATTACGTCTAGAGCTCACTATCTGTGAGCTTCAGTCCTGGTTCTGTGCCAACTCTTTGAAAATGAACGAAAAGAAAACCGACTTCCGAAGCAAAATTTAAATAAATGAAGTACGTTCGCCGAGACACATGAAACTTTTCCCGTTAACCCGTTATTACGGATTCCCATGCAGATACCGGACAATTCAGAGTTCTATGCTACATGGCCAAGTTCCATACGCTGATGAATCTGAAGTCCGTTCGCCGGCACATATGAAACTTTTCCCGTTAACCCGCTATTACGGATTTCCATACAGATACCAGACAATTCAGATTTCGCTTAGACTGTGCTATATGATCAAGTTCCATACGCTGATCACGAATCTGAAGTCTGTTCGCCGGCACATATGGAACTTTTCCCGTTAACCCGTTATTACGGATTCCCATGCAGATACCGGACAATTCAGATTTCGCTCAAACTGTCCTATATGGCCAAGTTTCATACGCTGATCACGAAGCTGAAGTCCGTTCGTCGGCACATATGAAAATGTTCCCGTTAAATCGCTATAACGGGTCTACATACGGATTTGGCATATATCAATCTGTTACATGCAGATACCGGACAATTCAGATTTCGCTCAAATTGTGCTACGTGACCAAGTTCTACACGCTGATCAAGAATCTGAAGTTCGTTTGGCGCCACATATATAACTTTTCCGTTATAGGTTATAACGGATTCCCATGCTCATATCGTGGACAATTCAGATTTGCCAGAAAACGTGTATTGTGGTCATATTGACACCTGACCATGAATCAGAAGTCCGTTTGGAGGCACATACAAAACAGATATTGATGGCAAAGCAAACGTTTCAAGGCACACATCTCTTTCCGTTAAATCGCTAAAACGGGTCTACAAGCGGATTTGGCATATATCAATATGATGCATGCAGATTACAGAAAATGCAGATTTTGCATTTGAATGCAGCCAATTCCGACGATTAATATAGGCCAAGTCTGCATTTAGACCAGTTATAGCGATTTAACGTAAAAGTTTCATATGTGCCGAAAAAACAGTGTCTCATTCGTGATCAGCGTGTGAAATATGACCATATTACACGTTTTCAGTGAAATCTGAATTGTCCGCGAAATCCGTTATACCGGTAAACGGAAAAAGTTGCATATGTGCCGACGAACAGACGTCAGATTGGTGATCAGCGTATGCAACTTGGTCATATAGCACAGTTTGATCAAAACACGAATTGTCCGGTATCTGAATGCGAATCTGTTACACGGTTAAAGGGAAATAGTGACCTTTTGATTTTGTTAGCAACAATTTCTTAGGCTACCGTTATGGTTTTAAAATTATTTTATTTAAATTTAAGAATTAAATAAAATTATTCCCAAATTCAAAGTTGTAAGTTAAAAAAGTACCTTGTGTACTTCATGAAGGTCATTGACAAATTCGTCCTTCCCTACCATTTTTACATCGAGTGCGGCATTTTTGGAGGCTCTGTGACGTTTCCGATCAAACTGAGCGCTGCTCGGACACACGCTAGTAGCGCTTTCGTTATCCATGGCAACCAGGCGTCAGCTAATCAAAAGCCAGAAAGGGAAAACGTTCTGGCTTTTCATTGACTCACGCCTGGTTGCCATGGAAAACGAAAACGCTACTAGCGCTGCTAGCGTGCGTTCGAGCAGCGCTCTGATCCGTGAAGCAATACATGAAGCATCCGTGATGCATGACTGACTATCAGTATAAGTCATGAATAACAACAACATGCAAACTATACCAACTCGAATAAAATAAGGGCGGAATGAATTGAACCCCAGGCAAGCTAGTATTCGCAAAGCACTCGGCACTGCGCCACAATAGCAAAAGGTGAGGCAAATGCATATTGGATACAATATTATTACGTCACAAGTTTCTGAAGTGTCAACTACTATGAAATACAGTGATAAAATACCTTTAATAATTATTAACAAGAAAATGCAAACTTAAAAACAATCATTTGAATAAGTCTGTAATTAGGTTTCAACTCAAAATCAGATATATTTTGCAATGCTACACAAGAATGGCACCAGTGACGTCATTAACACAGCCTGCTACGGGAATTGGGTGTACTAATCAGGAACAACTCGCCACAATGGTTAAGTGCGCCGAGAAGCATGACAATGACTTTGTAAACAAATCGCCGACGCTAAATAGGCCGCCGTCGATGTGCATCGATGAGCTTCCGATTTAATTGCCAGTTTTGTGTTATTGTTTGTTAGTTTTTTGGGGGAATTTTTTTTTTCATGATAATATAAAGCATAGTGTTATATACAGCCACAGACAAATTATACAATACTCCTGATGAGCTTCCGATTTTATTGCCACTTTTTCCAATCGCTGTTAGTTTTAGAAGATCGCCGGGCATATAATCACAACAAGCAGAACGCAGAATATATTTTCCACTCCATTGCTTAAAAAAAGAATATGGGAAAAGCCCGCAGTTTGATGAGGACCAAAAGTACTTCCAAGTACCGGTCGTTAAAGTGTGGAACGCTTATTAACTTTAACTTGAAATATCTTTCGGTAGGAAAGTTTTCATGCAAAATGTGATGAATTTACAATATATTTTGGTCTCGTCTGGCGATTTCAAGTGCTAATAGGTCGCTAACTCCATTTTTGTGGAAAATGTCATTATTTCCCTTTAAAGGGAGATAATCACCTTTTTATTTTGTTAGCAACACTTTCTTTGGCTACCGTTATGGTATTAAAATGATGTGATCTAAATTTAAGAATTAAATACAATTATTCCCTAATTCAAAGTTGGAAGTTTGGGAAAATTTGAGATCGGTATTTTCCCTACACTATTGGAAAGCGCAACATCTGGCGCTTTTGTGTCAATCTGTTCAACGTTGTTGAATGGGCACTTACAAACAAATCGCCGACACTAAATAGTTTGCCGTCGGGGGCCAACCTAAACTGCCGATTTCAATGCATTTTTTTTAAATGATTGTTGATTGTTCATAAAAGTTTGGCACATATTCGCAAAAGATAGAATGCAGGAAACATATTGCATACCTTCATGATAAATAGCAATGCGTAGGGAGGCTAATTTACTGAATTCGTTACCGAGTGCTTGCTGATTATAAGCGTGGAGCGCTTATCAACTATGAATTGAAATATCTCGCGGTAGGAATTGTTATATGCAAAATGTGATGAATTTACAATATATTTTGGTCTCGTCTATCGATTTCAGGTGCTAACTCCATTTTTGTGGAAAAAGGTCATTATCTCCATTAAATAATGACCTTTTCCCCACAAAAATGGAGTTAGCACTTGAAATCGCCAGACGAGACCAAAATATATTGTAAATTCATCACATTTTGCATAAAAACTTTCCTACCGAAAGATATTTCAAGTTAAAGTTGATAAGCGTTCCACACTTTTAACGACCGGTACTTGCAAGTACTTTTGGTCCTCATCAAACTGCGGGCTTTTCCCGTATTGTTTTTTTTTAACGCATAGGAGTGGAAAATATATTGTGCGTTCTGCTTGTTGTGATTATGTGCCCAGCGATCTTCTAAAACTAACAGCGATTGGAAACAGTGGCAATAAAATCGGAAGCTCATCGATGCACATCAACGGCGGCATAGTTAGTGGTTGCGACCCCCAATTTTTGAAAATCGATTCATTTGTTTTCAACATTAGGAGTATTGTATAATTTGTCTGTGGCTGTATATAACACTATGCTTTATATTATCATGAAAAAAAAAATTCCCCCAAAAAACTAACAAACAATAACACAAAACTGGCAATTAAATCGGAAGCTCATCGATGCACATCGACGGCGGCCTATTTAGCGTCGGCGATTTGTTTACAAAGTCATTGTCATGCTTCTCGGCGCACTTAACCATTGTGGCGAGTTTTACACAAGAATGGCACCAGAGACGTCATTAACAAAGCCTGCTACGGGAATTGGGTATACTAATCAGGAACAACTCGCCACAATGGTTAAGTGCGCCGAGAAGCATGACAATGACTTTGTAAACAAATCGCCGACGCTAAATAGGCCGCCGTCGATGTGCATCGATGAGCTTCCGATTTAATTGCCAGTTTTGTGTTATTGTTTGTTAGTTTTTTGGGGGAATTTTTTTTTTCATGATAATATAAAGCATAGTGTTATATACAGCCACAGACAAATTATACAATACTCCTAATGTTGAAAACAAATGAATCGATTTTCAAAAATTGGGGGTCGCAACCACTAACTATGCCGCCGTTGATGTGCATCGATGAGCTTCCGATTTTATTGCCACTGTTTCCAATCGCTGTTAGTTTTAGAAGATCGCTGGGCACATAATCACAACAAGCAGAACGCACAATATATTTTCCACTCCTATGCGTTAAAAAAAAACAATACGGGAAAAGCCCGCAGTTTGATGAGGACCAAAAGTACTTGCAAGTACCGGTCGTTAAAAGTGTGGAACGCTTATCAACTTTAACTTGAAATATCTTTCGGTAGGAAAGTTTTTATGCAAAATGTGATGAATTTACAATATATTTTGGTCTCGTCTGGCGATTTCAAGTGCTAACTCCATTTTTGTGGGGAAAAGGTCATTATTTAATGGAGATAATGACCTTTTTCCACAAAAATGGAGTTAGCACCTGAAATCGATAGACGAGACCAAAATATATTGTAAATTCATCACATTTTGCATATAACAATTCCTACCGCGAGATATTTCAATTCATAGTTGATAAGCGCTCCACGCTTATAATCAGCAAGCACTCGGTAACGAATTCAGTAAATTAGCCTCCCTACGCATTGCTATTTATCATGAAGGTATGCAATATGTTTCCTGCATTCTATCTTTTGCGAATATGTGCCAAACTTTTATGAACAATCAACAATCATTTAAAAAAAATGCATTGAAATCGGCAGTTTAGGTTGGCCCCCGACGGCAAACTATTTAGTGTCGGCGATTTGTTTGTAAGTGCCCATTCAACAACGTTGAACAGATTGACACAAAAGCGCCAGATGTTGCGCTTTCCAATAGTGTAGGGAAAATACCGATCTCAAATTTTCCCAAACTTCCAACTTTGAATTAGGGAATAATTGTATTTAATTCTTAAATTTAGATCACATCATTTTAATACCATAACGGTAGCCAAAGAAAGTGTTGCTAACAAAATAAAAAGGTGATTATCTCCCTTTAAAGGGAAATAATGACATTTTCCACAAAAATGGAGTTAGCGACCTATTAGCACTTGAAATCGCCAGACGAGACCAAAATATATTGTAAATTCATCACATTTTGCATGAAAACTTTCCTACCGAAAGATATTTCAAGTTAAAGTTAATAAGCGTTCCACACTTTAACGACCGGTACTTGGAAGTACTTTTGGTCCTCATCAAACTGCGGGCTTTTCCCATATTCTTTTTTTAAGCAATGGAGTGGAAAATATATTCTGCGTTCTGCTTGTTGTGATTATATGCCCGGCGATCTTCTAAAACTAACAGCGATTGGAAAAAGTGGCAATAAAATCGGAAGCTCATCGATGCACATCAACGGCGGCATAGTTAGTGGTTGCGACCCTCAATTTGTGAAAATCGATTCATTTTTTTCAACATTAGGAGTATTGTGTGTGTGTGTGTGTGTGTGTGTGTGTGTGTGTGTGTGTGTGTGTGTGTGTGTGTGTGTGTGTGTGTGTGTGTGTGTGTGTGTGTGTGTGTGTGTGTGTGTGTGTGTGTGTGTGTGTGTGTGTGTGTGTGTGTGTGTGTGTGTGTGTGTGTGTGTGTGTGTGTGTGTGTGTGTGTGTGTGTGTGTGTGTGTGTGTGTGTGTGTGTGTGTGTGTGTGTGTGTGTGTGTGTGTGTGTGTGTGTGTGTGTGTGTGTGTGTGTGTGTGTGTGTGTGTGTGTGTGTGTGTGTGTGTGTGTGTGTGTGTGTGTGTGTGTGTGTGTGTGTGTGTGTGTGTGTGTGTGTGTGTGGTGTGTGTGTGTGTGTGTGTGTGTGTGTGTGTGTGTGTGTGTGTGTGTGTGTGTGTGTGTGTGTGTGTGTGTGTGTGTGTGTGTGTGTGTGTGTGTGTGTGTGTGTGTGTGTGTGTGTGTGTGTGTGTGTGTGTGTGTGTGTGTGTGTGTGTGTGTGTGTGTGTGTGTGTGTGTGTGTGTGTGTGTGTGTGTGTGTGTGTGTGTGTGTGTGTGTGTGTGTGTGTGTGTGTGTGTGTGTGTGTGTGTGTGTGTGTGTGTGTGTGTGTGTGTGTGTGTGTGTGTGTGTGTGTGTGTGTGTGTGTGTGTGTGTGTGTGTGTGTGTGTGTGTGTGTGTGTGTGCGTGTGTGTGCATGTATGAGTGGGTATCTGCTCGGTGGCTTGAGGTCGGACACGAGAGGTAATTAGTATGCATGCAATAAGGTGTGGGGGCCGGAAAAGTTGTTGGTAGAAGAGAAGACATGAGGCATGAAGAGTTGACGGAACCGGTGCCATAAAAGACGCTATCACCGCCGAAAGCATGGCGGTGGTGATAGCATGAAGCAAAAATGAGGTTTGGACATCTTCACCCTGTCAAAACACTGGTGATGTATTGGGGTTTTAGGGCGCCACAACATTATGCGTTATAGCACTGACTTCATCATGTTAGTAGTGTTTCAGTGCTTAAAGGGAATGTTTCACCTATCTGAAAGTTGTCAAATATACATTGGTTGTAGTAGAAAATATGAAGTAAGTATTGCTGAAAACGATTGTGACATTTTTCACCCGCAGTCACTTAACGTTATACAAATTCAGTTTTTAGATTTGGGCGAATGACGTCATTATATACCGCCGCTGATTGGCTGAAAAAGTGTCTGTTAGCCAATCAGCGGCTGCACCAGCCTGGATTCATTTTGCAAATGGTAAATTAAATTGCTTAAAAACGGTTAAGTTTTTGGGAAAATGACCTGAGTAATTTAGACATTTCAATAACAGCCCAAGATATTGGCTATCTCAATTTAAAACTAATACAAAGGTGAAACATTCCCTTTAAGTGTCAGCATCTTTTGCACCACATATACTAGTAGTAGTACATTTTACACATCCAACAATGGGACAGTGACAGCCGACAGGGGACAGAAGACAGTGATAGTTGGCAAGACATGTTTTTAAACGTTGCATTTCGGACTTGAATGATTTGCACACTATTGTGATGCACTAATTGAGTTATTTGTGCTAGCACTGAACATGTTCGAGTTCAGTCAGTCCTTCCACTGTATGCCTGTGCTGTATACAGACGGTACTGCTGAGTCCTAATATTTGCATGCTTAACACAATATTTATGATTTGTATGCATTGTTATCGCAGATCCGGTGCATGTCCGGGACCAACACCGACCCGACGCCGGTGGAGGTGAAGACGCGCATCCGGCTGCTGCTGATGGGCGCGTCACCGGCAGTGGCAGCCGGCTCAAGAAGCCAGCCATCGGCTTCCGGTGCCTCTGTCGCCATGGAGGAGAAGAATCCCGTGTACCTGAGCGCCAGCGTCCTGAAGTAGCCCCCGGTGATAACTAGGCCGAAAAGCTGAAGATGAAAATCAGATGACATGAGTGGTACTACCTGATTCCAGGGGTATATATAAGCCACTCTGGCTATAAAATTATTTAATTGGTTTAAATAAAGTGCCCGCCATGAATAAATCACATTTCTCGGGGCAGTGTGGCTAAATTTCAGCGCTTAGAATGATCGAATTTCGGCGCAAGAGGTCCAACGTATCCGCCGTAAGATCTGGATAAGTTCCGCTCACTTTAAAGCCTGTTCCTTCATTTGTAAATTACGAATGAAATGCGGCATCAATGAAATCAATGACAACGCAATGCCTTTTTTCAGAAAAATGTCTGAGAAACTTGGTGATACGGGAAGTAGCAAAGGTGCGAGCCAGGGAGGCAGCAACATCAAGACCAGATCTGAAGGGCCGGTCTACGATTTTGATGATGACTTCCCTCCGATTAAATACTTCAGCCCTGCCAACAAGCTGCCAACCTACAAAAGCGTGGTGGGGTTGCTGAGGTACAACCTTGAGGTGGAAGGGAAAGGAGTGGTGACCTCGAAGATGGGAGAGAGAGAGGTGTCCAAGCAGATATTCGCCAAATGGTACCACGACACTGTGTACTGTAAGTCAGTTGATGCAATAGAAAGTCAGGTGGCAAAAGTTCATAGCCTGTATGTGAAGGGGAAACAGAGGCAGGCACAAGGGAGGACCAACGAGGCCGACTTTCAGTTGTTTATGAAGTTGTTTGACAAGAAAGATCAGCTCTTCGATGTCTACGCTGACAAGGAAACCAGGAGGAAAAAATGTCGGGAGGAGTGGGGGCTGAAGATGACGGACAGAGATGTCAAGTACTACGAGGATCAGAAGGGCCCCAGGCTACAGGACTGTGACAACCGGTGCGACCCTGTCTTCTACCACATCTGGCTGAAGAATCAGAGACTGCAGGAAGCTCATGATCAGTATAAGAAAGACAAGGCAGAGCAGTTCAGGTACAAGTCTCTGGATGCCGTGAAGAAGGTGCTTCAAGAGAATGGCGAGATTGTCAGTCCCAGCAGTGACAGTGGTGAGGATACCCCAGAGGATCAGGAGGACACGATGCTGGATGAAGCAGAGGGAGAAGCTGAGGTGGAGTCAGAGCCTCCCAAGAAGAAAAGAAAAAAATACCAGCAAACCGAGGCCTCAGGTCACGTTCCTCTTCCTGAAAAGTTCATGCACATAAGGGAGTCGGAGAGAAAGGTGAAGGACAGCTTCTACAGAGCATGCGGAAATCTCTCTGGCCTCGGTATGTCAATTCCTGAAGCTGCTGGAGCCGTGGTGGTCGTTGCCAACACCATGTTTGGAATGAACTGGAAAATGGCCAATGAGAATGAAAACACATTTGATACAGACACCGCCCCCACAGACAGAAACATCAGGACCTCCCTCCAGCTGCAGGAGGTGGAGGGGTTGGCCAGGGAGGTAGAGGAGGTCATGAAGGGGAAGCAGGAGGGCAGGGCCATCACTCATGCCTCGGACAGCACCACCAAGAAAACGGTCGGGCAGTTCATTGTCCAGGGACTGCACGTGGGCCAGAGCTGTCCTCTGCCCATTCCAATCCTTCCAATCTACGGAGAAAAGGTTAAGGATGTCGCCATGCAGGTCGACATGGGCATGGAGATCATGGCGGTGTGCAAGGGCATGACATCTGCCGAGTTGTACAAGGAGGTGGACACGCATATGACCGACAGTACTGAACACAACACGCGGATTGCCTCACTGATGGCAGAGATGCACAGTCTGGAGACCAAAGCGGGCCAAATATTTTGCGGCACTCACACCACCCTGGGATTCGCTGCTGGAATGAACAAGGTCATGAGACTGGTGGAGTCAGACATGAAGACGGAGCAAGTAGTGAAGGGTTTTATGGTGGATCTAGACTATGACTCCAAGAACTCCAGTCTGGCAGGGCAGGCTCTGGATATGATCCTGCGTTTGGTCGCTCCAGAATACAGTCACAAACCATGGAACCGGAACAAAGAGTACACGGTCTTTCTAAATGAGAGGGACCTGGAGGGGAACTTGTTCTGCTACAAGGACGCCAGGTTTGGCTGCCTGTCCAAGGCCGCGGCCATCGCCATCTACAACTTCGACAACATCAGCGACTTCCTGGAGCAGTTCCCGGACATCAACAACAGACTGGCCTGTCTGGTCAGGGAGGTCATGGACTTGCCTTACCTGAAGGCTGTCCTGGTGGTGTGGGCCACCCTCGGCCTGCACCTGGTGGAGCCCTTTTACGCCATCACTATCCAGGAGGGGGCCACCCACAGCAGCCTCACCGCGTTCTACAAGGGACTCTACAGCAGCATGGCGAGACCTGTGGACATGGAGTTCTTCAGATGTGTCAAGCCCATGCTGGATGGGGTGGGGCAGGACCTGTTCACCGGCGTCAAGGAGAACTACGGCCAGGAGGTGGTGGAGGCCGTGGTCGGCATGGCAGTGCAGCACAGGGAGGAGGTGATCAAGCTGGCAAACCTCACCATGGCAGAGCTGAGGGTTGTGCTGGCCAGGCAGCGAAGGGATTATGGCATAGATCAGGAAGCCTTCCCTCCTCAGTTTCCCATCCGGGAGCAGGCAGTCAACATAGATGACACTCCAGTCCATAACATTGGAATGGAGAGGATCTGTGGTAAGGTGGACCACAGGCTGGAGAAGCTCAAGAACCTGAACGCAGTGAGCAGGTCCATCATCCTCCAGAAGACCCAGGCCCTGAGAGAAGGCAAGCCGGACAACTTCCGAAGCTACAAGAAGGAGATGGAAGATGTCAAGGAGCTGAAACTGATGTGGAGCGAGAAGATGAAGAGGAATCAGGAGAAGCAGGAGCTAGCCAAGAGGAAGGAAGAGAGGAGGCTGGACATCCTGGATTTCCTCAAGTCTAAGGGGGGACCTTTCACTGACGCCAGCGAAGTGGATACGTATCTGGCCAGGGAGGATCTGGAGGACAAGGAGAAGGTGAAGAGGATGAAGTCCGAGATGCTGTTTGCCAGGGACAGCTCCACCCTCCTCCCCAAGGTGCATCCTCTCTTCCAGGTACAAATCACCGTTCCTGAGACAGGGAAGAGAAGACAGAAGACCACTGCTGAGTTCGCCGAGGCGCTGATGTCACTGCTGGGGAAGAGGAGCAACAGGGCGACGATCCAGTACACCAGCTTCCAGGGGACCCTGGAGAAGATGGTGAGGGGGGAGGGGACGTGAAAAGGATGGCCAGAAACTAAGTGTATGACAACCTCTGTATGTCCGTTTGTTACTTTTGTGCAGATACATTGTTCTGGATCCGTCGTTTGTGTGCAGCCGTGGTAGGTGCTGGCCGGCAGATGGGCGGAAAATCTCAATTCGCTGTACCTGAATGGCGGGACCTTTTTTCTCTGCTAGAACCCAGCGGTTAGGCTCAAATGGCTTATATATGTTGGGGGCATAAGCCAAGTTTACTCACGTCTCTTAATTTTACCCTTCCAATTTACCACCGGGGGCTACTGAAGGACCTCAGGGACGAGGGAGCGGTTACGGATGATCCGGACGACGACTTGCAGTCCAGCCAGTGTGCTCCCGGCCAAGCTAGTCCAAGAGCTCTGGGTGGATCGAGCGGCTGAGTTGGGGAGGCCTGGCTGTGCCGTCACCGCAGTGGCTGGAGCAGGTGGAGGCGTTCGAGGTGGTGTTCGGCGCCATGCACGGCGCCGACATCAACCGCGCCCCCGGGGTCATCAGGCGGCTCAGGGAGGACCTGGAGCGCAAGTACTCCCGCATCGACCCTCGAGTGGTGCGAAAGTACGCCGTCACACGGACGCACATCCGCATAAAGTGGCTGCAAGGCAGCCTGACTGAGTGCCGGGTGAATGAGCGCAACGCCAAGCGCATGCGCTTGTATGCCCGGTCAGCAGTGTGAGGCACCCAGCTGCCAAACTGCCTCGCCACCCTGCCCCAACCGAGGACATGTTCGTTCGCTGGCTGAGAACCTGTTCGAACTGCTGGCCTGCTACTTCCGGGTGAACTTCACGCCGCCGCCGGACAGCTCGCACAGTGACGCGACAGATGCTGGCCGACGCGCTGCACGACTGCCTGGCCGGCACCGGACAGTTCGCAGAGTTTTGCCTGCCGCTGGCGCTGGAGAAGCTCAACTCGGACCTGACGCAGGCCAAGTTGGACGCGCTGCTGCAACGCTGCTGCGGCGTCTACACTGGCGCCGCCGCAACTGGCGCCGCTGAAGCTGGCGCTGGCCCGGGAGTGTCTGGCGGCGCGACAGTCTGAGGTGCAGGCACGCGTGCTACAGCTGGTGGCGGCTGTGCCGGCGCAGGCCGATCAGTGGACGCGCCCCCTGCTGGCCGAGTGGCTGCACCACGCGGCGCAGCGAGGCGGCGATCGGCTGATGGCCGGCGCGGCGCCGCTGCTGGTGGTGCTCTGCGCCGGCGGCCGGGAGCTGGTGCTGGGTGAGGCGGTGCCGGCCCTACTTGGCCAGCTGGAGGCCGGCGCGGAGGCTCAGCCGCCGAGCGGCTGGAGACGCTGAGCGCGCATGGCCGGCTGCTGGCGGACGGCGGCGCGGACGAGTCGCCGGCTGTGGAGCCGCTGCGGCCGCGGCTGGCTGCCGTGCTTCTGGCCGAGTCGGCCGGCGGAGACCGGTCTCTGCAAACAGCCGCGCTCTCCCTGCTCAGCTCCTGCCCCTGGCTGGTGGGCGAGGCGGAGGCGGCACCACTGGCGGAGCACCTGACCGGTCTGGACACGACGGAGGACGCCGCGGTCAGGGCGGCGGCGCTGACCTGTATCGGGGCCGCTGCCGACCGGTACCCTGGTGCTGGTGACCGGTGACCGCCGCCGACCGCCGACCGGTGCTGGTGCGGCAGGTGCGCGTCAGCCGCGAGGAGGCCACCGCCACCGAGCGCGTGCTGGCCACGGTGACTGACATCGTGGAGCGGACGGCCTCTTCCTTAACGGAGACGGCGATCACGTGCTGAGCACGCTGGCTGAGCGGTGGCACGGTTTGCCGCTCTCCCACGCGGCGCCGTGGCAGCACACGCAGCTGACGGCGCTGCTGGCCGCCGCCCGGCCCAGCGTGCGGCGCATCGTCACCGTGATGCTCGCCAAGCTGGCGTTGAAGAAGCGGCACCCGCTGACGGCGGCGCGCGCTGCCAAGACGCTGGCTGTTGTGTTCAATAAGCAGCCCGATGCCAAGACCGACCATCTGCTCAAAAGGCTCACCAAGCCAATGCCAAGATACAAGATAATACCAAGATGGTCCACCGTGCGGCGGCCAGAGCCGCGCGAGCGCGCGCCACCGCAAGCTGGCCCCAATGCTGGTACCGTGCTTATGGGGATCTTTCTCCCATTGGTGTCCGGCCGTCATCAGGCCGCGGCGGCCCGGTCCAGCACATGCGGAGCGACAGCGTGGTGATGGCTCTGACGGCTACCGCCACCAGCATTGTGTCGTCTACAAGACACACCGTCTATCGCCAATAACCCGAGCAGTTGAGGCGCCCAAAAACTCCAAAGGGTAGTATGCGACATGCAGTTTGTCTTTGCGCACTAATAGATTGCGTGCTGCAGATAGTGGTGAGGTATGCTGTCTGAAAAAGATTGACATATCCTGTGATTTATCAAACTTGAATTTTATTTGTCGTGAGCGCATTGCTGGAGACGAGATGTTTGAGCTTGTATTTGTGCTCGCACGCATAATGTGCCTTTATTGTTATGTAGCAATCGACTCGATGTTTCCACGTGTATTTATGCTTCGTAAAAGCTGCTGATGTATTTGTCACGCACGGTTCCAACGTCTGAATATCGGCTACATATCATCGATATCGGTCATTCGTTTCGTTTCGTTCGGCTGATATTTGTTTGCGTCATTTGTGTGGGTATGCGCATATGCGTATGTTGTATTAGGATATAAGTGACTGGGTGGCAAATTAAATAGGTGACAAATAGTTGAAATAGGCGATGATGCGGCATGTAAATGCGTGATATGTAGTAGGCATGTTACTGTTAGCATATGACAGTATAAGATGTCATGTTCGGGTTATGTTCCTATGCTGGTTATTTATTGTCCCTTTTCTTTACTGGCGTGCGTATCTTTTGAGAAAAAAAAATATGATGTCGATGACCTCTCGCCGACGCATGATGGAAATATACGGCAACGGCGAAATTATCTGGATTCTTTGCACCATTCCCAGACGGTAGAAACTTCTGCAGGAAAAGCAGGACCTGTTTAGCCGGGAGGGGAAACGCTAACTGGTTGCATCAGCGAAGGCCAAGCTGAAGTATGTGCTTGGAGAGAAAGGAGAATATTGCATAAGGTGTAATATAATTATGGAGACTGTTCGGAGACTGCGGGTGGAATAGGACTTTCGTCGCAGTAATAAGGGCCCATTCAGATGTCAAACTGAAACAAAATTGTAGGTACAGTGGCTGGACAGTGGCATTCCTGCTTTGATATGTATTGCAACGAAAGTATCAACATTATTTCGTAAAAGGTAAAAGGGACTAAATATGAATAGAGACTACAGCATCGAAAGCAAGGACGGTTTCATATCATCCGTGCGTGCATACTCATGAGCATGACTCATATGAGTCATGACTCATGAGTATGACATGACTCATGAGTATGTCATGAGTCATGAGTATGGCATGACTCATGAGTATGACACGACTCATGAGATAAATAAATGCTGTATAATAAATAGTATTGATTTAGGCAAGAAGTTATTTGCACTTGACTTTTCTTTTCACAGAAAGTAATGCTAGCACTAGCCAAATAAATTAATTTAACAACATAGCTTGAATAATGCTTCTTTAGTTATTATAATCAACAGTAGTACTCAGGTCGTTAAATACCCACCCGGTGACCTGGGTGGCCACTAAATTTGCAGCTCTACTGCGGCTGCGCGCTCAATCCGAGAAACAGTTTAACCGTACAACAGCTGATTGGAATTTGCACGTGACGTCACAGGTTGGCGCCCCCGTGACTAAAACATCCTTTTTGGCAATATGAGAGTTAGGTTAGCAATTCTGATGATGAGGATAGTAAACAATACCTTTAATTTATAATAGACAAAACAATTACGATACAAATTATACCTTGTCTAATTCATTTGGGCGTTACATTCCATACTGTTCTACCCATAGATATATAGAATAGATAGGATCACTAGCACCCGACGATAGAGAGTGACCAGCAGGCGGATCAGGCGCACCCGACGATGGAGAGTGACCAGCAGGCGGATCAGGCGCACCCGACGATAGAGAGTGACCAGCAGGCGGATCAGGCGCACCCGACGATGGAGAGTGACCAGCAGGCGGATCAGGCGCACCCGACGATGGAGAGTGACCAGCAGGCGGATCAGGCGCACCCGACGATAGAGAGTGACCAGCAGGCGGATCAGGCGCACCCGACGATGGAGAGTGACCAGCAGGCGGATCAGGCGCACCCGACGATAGAGAGTGACCAGCAGGCGGATCAGGCGCACCCGACGATAGAGAGTGACCAGCAGGCGGATCAGGCGCACCCGACGATAGAGAGTGACCAGCAGGCGGATCAGGCGCACCCGACGATAGAGAGTGACCAGCAGGCGGATCAGGCGCACCCGACGATAGAGAGTGACCAGCAGGCGGATCAGGCGCACCCGACGATAGAGAGTGACCAGCAGGCGGATCAGGCGCACCCGACGATAGAGAGTGACCAGCAGGCGGATCAGGCGCACCCGACGATGGAGAGTGACCAGCAGGCGGATCAGGCGCACCCGACGATAGAGAGTGACCAGCAGGCGGATCAGGTCGGTGTGGTGATTGTCCAGACCGTCCTGCGAGTCGAGGGAGTGACGGCCCAGACAAAACACATCGTCGTTGCCGATACGGCACAGCACTGCACTCTCCAACATACGCCGCTGCACTGCGCGCTGAGCAGAGTCCAGCCGCGCAGAACAGCGTCGGAGCTCCTCCTCGGCAGTCAACACCACCTCCAGCGCTCCTGCAGAAGGCGTCACGAGGCCACCGCGGTTCTTCAGCTGCAGGTGATACAGTGAGGTGAGGTCATGGGGCTCCTGCCGGCTGACTAGAGCCTCTTGACACGTGGCGCAATCCACACAGTCGAGTACCTTTCGCACAACGAAGCCGGCGATGTAGCAAACGACATTGCCGACCAGGGAGGAGACAGCCCCGACCGGTGGTCGTGCTCGTCCTGTCAGCGCCCAGGACGTCGAGCATCCCGGTGTCGCATTCGGCGTTTGGCGTGTTGACGTCGCCCCGCTGACTGGAGGTGTGGCCCACAGCCAGGATGGACGTCGGGTCCAGCGCCGTGACGTTTCCAGAGCTGCTCGGGCTGACCCCACACCGGTGCAGCATGTGCCGGAACGTGGCCATGAACTGCGCTGCGCTGGGGTTGTTGTTCCACCCACCTGAGGAACGCAAGAATGTCACTAAATCAGGAATACCGAGCTTCTACTACTCCGCAATAAAATATCCGCAGCAATCAGCTAAATATGACGCATAGGTCATCTAAGAACAGGCAATTACTTGGTGACAGGTCTATATTCCACATGAGTATTATATTGCAGTCCAAGAGCATGGCAAGAAACTCCAAATTGACCAAGCGTTTTACTGTAAAATGAACTTTGTGGCATTTAGAGCATTTTTTTTTTAATTCTCGCCATTTCGAGACATTGAATTCATTTGGAAGGTCAATGGTCAACCCGAAACTTATAGCAGGGTGCAGTGGCATGGCATATCCAGTGACTTCCTCCTCTCGTAGCGGATAACACGTTCGTTTTTGTTTTGCATGGCTGTAGCTCAATTAAGGGCATAACGGCGAGGTGGTTCCACTGGCGGATCTAGGGTTCGAGTTGGGGGGGGGGGGGGGACATTTCCTCCGTTTCATCAGCGCGACTACTAGTAGTACTACTACTTAGACTACTACTACGCGACTAAGTTGTTGATCGGGGGGGGGGGGGGCGGGGGTGGCGTCGAGTTCTCAACGCGAAATAATCGTTTACCGGGGGAATTCTTCCGAATTATTACTTCTTACAGCCAACGCAGAAACGCGCGGAGGGGCATACACAGCCCGGAGGGGCGCGGAGGGGCATACTTTGTATTGGATGCCCCTGTGTTACTGTGGAGGGGGGGGGGGGAATTTGTCCATAATGACCCCCCCTGGATCCGACAGTGGATGGTTCCAACCATCGACTACCGAGTGAAAATGCCACAAAAGACGTTCGCCCGGATACAGGGTTAGGCATAAGCAGAAGATTCTTACCTGATCTGCG
>JAXIVJ010015847.1:2500-25000 GCA_036785665.1 Chirona hameri
TATATAATATATATATATATATAATATATATATATATATATATATATATATATATATATATATATATATATATATATATATATATATATATATATATATATATATATATATATAATATATATATATATATATATATATATATATATATATATATATATATATATATATATATATATATATATATATATATATATATATATATATATATATATATATATATATATATATATATATATATATATATATATATATATATATATATATATATATATATATATATATATATATATATATATATATATATATATATATATATATATATATATATATATATATATATATATATATATATATATATATATATATATTATATATATATATATATATATATATATATATATAACTAGCCTGCATAAATGGCTCAGTCCTGTCATGAAGAATCATGCTGTATGAAGCTGATCATTCCAAATAATGAGAAATGGTGTCAGGAATCTAATTGCAAAGAAACAACGCTAATCAACATCGCAACCAATTTCCGAGCAACCAAATTCTATCTAGCTGATAACTCTAGATGATAACTGTAACCCATCTCGTTGAGCATATGTTGTATCGTAAATATCCGTGCGCACCTACCGTGGTATCACTCACAAAGGCGAGAATGCCTGTCCTCAGCTGCCAATTTGCGTTGGCTTCTGTCCTGATAGCATCGTCATGACAACTGAATGGTATAAAACTGCGTCTGTTTGGCCGCGCTTCACAACACCAAGAGAGGGCAGCGGGGGATATAGTGGTGTAAACTCCTGCCGAATCGTCAGCAGACATGAGCAAGTGAAGCTGATGCCCGCATACACCGCATCACCACTGACCGTGAGTTAGAAACCACGTGACATACCTGTGGCCTTTCGTCAGCTGACCCGAAGAAGCCAGCAATCTGACAAGTAGATGAAGTTATTCTCAAACTCCAGAACATACCAAGAAACCCCGCATCAAACAGAGTGGCCAAAGGTGGAAACGAACGTTAATGTTTGACTTTAAATATACGCCACCAGTTGAGAGTCAAGCAATTGAAGAGTCACTTCTTTAGCTTCGTCCACGTACCAACCAACAATGATGCTGGTGGGCTTCAAGGTCTTTGTGGGCTTCCTGTTGATGGTCAACTTTTCCTTGCCATTGACGGTCATCGTCAGTAATCGACGTCTTCGAAGGGACATGGAGCCAATGAACCTACTGGTCTTGAACATGACGCTGACGTACTACATTTTCGGAACGATTTTTTTTTTGATCGGGATGGCGGACGTGCTGTACTCCGAGGGCGTCCCACCGCCGACGTGCGCCACCCTGATATATCTGAGCATGGCGTTCGGGCTCGGCCTGAAGACGGCCACGCTGTTCCTCGCGGTGGACCAGTTCATCGCCGTGGTCCACTCCCTGCGCTACTACGCCATCATGGACGTGTGGAAGAGAAGGATGGTCGCCGTGACCTGGAGCTGCATCACGCTGTTCGGTCTATTCGGCCTGACGTGCTACCAGCTTGGCTTGGAGACCAATGCGGAACTCTACCATCGTCTGTTCGGTATCCAGCCTTTCAATGAAGAGTGCCGCCTAGTGCAAATGGCGCAAGCGACCACGGCTCTGTTCGAGTTGGCTATCCTGCTGCTGTCGTTCTCCTCCGCGGTGCTGTTCGTTTACACAGCCGTCCAGGGAGTGAAGATGGAGCGCCGTATCGCCCGCAGCAACACGGTCGACAAGACAAGTCGCTTCTTCATGCGCTTCAGGTCTTTCAAGCGCATCGTCAAGGTGTTGCTGACGCTGCTGACCCTCGACATCCTCGGCACAGGGTTCAGGATCGCCAGCGGCTGGCGGCCGCAGATGGCCCTAACGCAGCTCTTTCACTTGCTGCGTCTGCTGTGCCTCATCATCGAGGGCTGGACGTACGGCCTGAGCAGCCCGGCAATCCGCGCCGCCATCAGGGCCCACTTCGGCTGTCTGCCGAGCCGGAAGGCCGCTGCAAAGGTCTGTCCGGAGGCCCCGCTTCCGGCCGTGGACGAGGCTGAACGGCCGCACCAAGAGCCGGCTGGGGAAGATCCTTTCTGACGGAGGCAAGACAATGGATCTGGATGGCCAAGTGTTCGATGTTCTTGGTGTATGTTGCACTATTTTGTCCCGAGTACATGTGAGACACGACATACGTAAATTGTGTATGTTCATTCGTCGGCAGACTGACAGAAAAGCGAGGTACAGCGGTTTGACAGCGCATAGGAAGCCGCTGTTGCGATTGAGCTTGACGCGTCGTTTTCAGCGATACAAATGGGGAATACCGTGTTACTTAAACCGTGACTGTGTTACTTAGACCGTGACTAACTTGGACTGTCACCGTGTTACTATCTCTAGTAGAATGCCTGTCCTTGGCTCTCATCGTGTGTCCGGGTAGATGTTAATTGAAATCATTGTCTAGTAAAATATCCATTAGCATTTGATCAATATCTACTTTTTCTCAAGAATATAACTGCAACGGTGCAATCCAGGCTCTGCAATATTGCAAAATTACAACAAAATAAATCAAAACTTCCTATTTTACGTACAAACTCTTCTCTGGGCCTATTCGGGACCGCTCATTTCAATGGTGTTAGAATCAGGGCTCTGGGCCTTAAATTGCAACATTTATAGCGTCTTGCAACATTTGTAACATTTGCAACATTTTCTGACATTTGTGTGTGGGGGTTCCTTGACCATGAAAATCGATTTATGGTATCGGCGATCCGCTATTTCTTGTGTTTTTGGATTACCTGCGAATGTGTGTGAATTTCAACAGTTGCAATGGTGCTTCGCCCAGCCTTGTGGAGAACATTGTTTTTGATGAGGCTGACCAGAGCACCATTGCAACTGTTTAAATTAAACACATTCGCGGGTAATCCAAAAACCACAAGAAATAGTGGATCGCCGATACCATAAATCGATTCGCAAGGTCAAGAAACTCCCGCACACAAATTTCAGAAAATGTTGCAAATGTTGCAAGACGCTATAAATGTTGCAATTGAAGTCCTAGATCCCTGATTCTAACGCCATTGAAATCAGGGGCCCGAAACAGGTCCAGAGAAGAATTTGTACGGAAAAATAGGAAGTTTTTATTTCCCCCCCAATTTTGCAATGTTGCAGAGCCCGGATTGCACCGTTACATAACCAGGATTATGAACGTTTCACAAATATTTTATCCAACTATCACAGCCTGCCACCGAAGCATAAATTCATAATGTTGATCCCAGTTCATCCTTTTATGAAGTAATCAGTTTGCTAATGACGTCATAATGGGCAGAACAAAGCCAGATTGAGGCAAATCCTGTCGTGAGAGTTGAGCTGAATATATGAGAACATTTATAAGTTGCTGTTTGTATAACTTTTAGCGACTGTTTTTGTGAAGAACACAAATGTATTAAGAATACAAGAAGAGATAAGCTTCACCAAATCGTCTCTGCTAATGACCTGCTGAAGCACCGATTAAATTATTTATTTGACCTTTGACATTGGGTTTGGCATTTGCTTCGCCTGTTTGCTGATCGGTCAGGGACAAGTCCGGGTGTCGGAGTGACAGGCCGCTGTCACCATTCACGGAAAAGGTGACCAACACTGCATGATATGCTTTAGTTAGGTTCTCTTTAGCTGCTGCTGCACGACGGAGAGCTCATACAGACGCGGAGCGCATGCCATGGGTAAGTGGTCACTTTGTCTTCTGAGATTGTCGAGCTATGCCGTATTTACTCTGATTCCCAATGGATGTGGTAGATGTTTGTTTACCTATAGGCTTACAAGATGCCTCAGTTTTAATCAGCATGAACGTTGTGCACCCGATATGTCTGACATAATTTGCGTACGAAAACAGCCCAATTGATAACGAGAGTACCTAATACTGTGGTATTAATCTGCCGGCTGTGTCTGGAAATGCGTGTTAATTAACCGGCCATTAAAGGGACATATTTACCTTTTTATCTATTTTTTCTGCATTTGCTTATGCAACATGTATGGTATTACATTGATCGAGTCTCAATTTGGAAATGAAATCGCAACTTTTTCTATTTAGAAAATTAGTTTTTTGGGGGAAATAAAAAAACAAGTACATACATTGTTTTCCCTCCATGGTTCCTGAGATACAAAATAGGGGTGTGCACGTGCGCACGTGCAGTCACCCCACCCCTGACATGTGGAAAAGTGGCGGCTGAGAGGTCCCTAGACCCTAACCACACACCAAATTTAAACACAATCAGCTCAGCCGTTCCTGAGATATAGACCAGGAGTGTGCACGTGCGCACGTGCAGAGGCACCCCACCCCTGACTTGTGGGAAAGTGGCGGCTGAGAGGTCCCTAACCACACACCAAATTTGCACACAATCGGCTCAGCCGTTGCAGAGTTTTTGCGAGAAAACATTTTTCAACACCCCTCACGCGGCACGAGCTACGCGCAGTGGTAGTCGCCTAAGTGAGTCAGCACCGGTCTCAAAAGTCAAACAGGGTAGGGTGGATGGGGCTAATCAGCAAAGAAATCCGCTTGTCAATGGGACTTGCGGTTGCAGATATATGAGCTTCTCAAAAGCGTTGACACGGGCCGGGTCGGGTCGCTCATAATCAGATTTTTCCCTTATACCACGGAAGCACGAGCGGGCGCTTCGCGCTCGCTCGTAATCACCATAGATACTAGGTATATCAGGCGCGTCGCCACGGAATTTTGAGTGGAGGGGGGGGGGCGGACCCATAAGTCCATATTTTGCAGTCAGCAATCAACATTATGGTACGCACTAGTGATGCCATTTTCAGAAAATTCCTGTAACTTGACCAAACCGATAGCAATTGCATTGTAGCTATGCTGACCGAAAACCAAATCGATTTTTTTCCAACCCGAAAATGACCGATTTTTAACCGACTTTCAATATTGGTGTAAGAGGTTGACAAGCGCTACTTTGCATATGCAGTTACATTTTTTTAGGGAAAGAAATACCTCAATAATACTTAATAGTATTGATGAACAGAATCCAAATTAATTGCTTGACATTCTTATTTCCCAGCTGGATACATGCAGAACATGCCGAACTTCCTGCAAAAAAGGTGGCCGGTCTGATGCATATCGCTGACTTGCTTGACCGAAAAATACCTAAAATTTGTTCTCTGACCAACCAATAACCGTTTCGGTATTGGAATTTTTGGGTATACCAAAATTTTGGTTACTGAATGACATCACTAGTCGCACGCATTCAGAAGAGCCGGCTTTATTTTCAATTTATAGTTTGCAAAATGAGGTCTAGGCTAGTGCCGCCGCTGATTGACTGACACCCACATTTTCAACCAATCCCACTTTGTCAGCCAATCAGCGGCGGTCTATAACTCAATAATGACGTCATCATACCAAATTTTAAAACTTAATTTGTATAAAGTTAAGTGACTTTCAAGAGAAAATTATCACTATCGTTTTCAGCGGCACTTGCTTCATATTTTCGACTACAGCCAGCGTATATTTGACAACTTTCAGAAAGGCGAAACATTCCCTTTAAAGGGAATAGTTCACCTTTAACATGGAGTGTTGGACTGAGACAGCAGATTTGTAGAGCAGATCTGAAAATGGGTTGTGGTAAAATAATTACCTCCCTACGTTAAGTAATTTCGACACAGGACTAGTGGGCCCGGTTTCATATCCGCTGTTCCGGGCCACGATCAGGACATTTCGCTCGCCGCTCGCCGCTCGCCGCCGAAGGCTCGCCGCCGAAGGCAGGTACACTCTCTGGCACGTAGTCTCTGGTCACGACGCCTCTTTAATATCCGCTCAGCCGCCCGGGCGGCGCGGGGACCTCTTGTCAGAGACTGAACTTGGCGTCAGGCGGAGCGGGGGAGCCGTAACGCCAGCTGCTATCGTACGATTTCTCGTGAAATAGAAAGAGAAACTTACTTCTTTCTCCACATATATCCATCATAAAGACATAAAGACATAAAAGAAAAGTGCAACAAAGAGCCTCTTGGGCCCATCCGAGGTTGCACCCCACCCCACCCCCCCCCCCCCCTCCACCAGTCTCGCCCCTTCAAATCACCTTACTCTACCTGCATAAAAGAAGGCTAATCCCACGAGTATTTATGAACTAATCCCTTCTCTGTAAAGTATTTATCTAATCTAATTTTGAAGGAAGCAAGTGTCACTGCATCAGCGACATCCCCTGGTAGCATATTCCAATGTCCTACAACCCTTCTACTGAAAAATGACTGTCGTAGCCTAGTCCTACTTTGTTTCATAATGAGTTTATGCTGATGACCTCTACCTCGATTTTCCCTATTGAACTCAAACATACCCTTTAAATATCCAGAATGCTGACTATTTACAAATTTGAAGACTTCAATTAGATCTCCTCTTAGCCTTCTATATCTAAGTGAAAACATACCCAATTTCTTTAATCTATCTTCATAAGGTAAACTACCAAGACAATTAACCATTTTTGTTGCCCTTCTTTGAACTCTTTCTAACAACCAGCAATCTTTCTCATATGTTGGAGACCAGGCTTGTACACAATACTCCAAATGTGGTCTAACGTATGCACAATACAGTTTTGTTATTACCTTTTCACTCTTGTAGGAAACATTTCTGTTAATGGCCCCTAGCATTCTAAGTGCCTTTTTCCTAGTTTCCACAACCTGGTCTGACGCTGATAGTCTATTGTTTACCACGACACCTAAATCTCTTTCCTTTTCAATCTGCTCCATTTTCTGCCCACCCATTTCATACCTATGTTTACTGCTAACCCGTCCAGCGTGCATAATCTTACATTTACTCAAATTGAATTTCATCTGCCATGCTTCAGAACACTCAACTAGCTTGTCCAGATCTGATTGAAAAACATCCTGATCATGTTTTCCTCTAATAATCCTGACAACTTTTAGATCGTCTGCAAATTTCAAGACTTTGCTGTCTATACTGTTCTCAATTGCATTCACAAATATTATAAAAAGCAATGGGCCCAGGACTGAGCCCTGTGGAACCCAACTGAGAACCTCCTTCCATTGTGATTGGCACCCATTCAATATAACCCTTTGCTGGCGTCCTGAAAGCCACGTTTCTATCCAATCCAGAATCTTGCCCCTGATCCCATGAATTTTAAGTTGCAACCCCAGTCTTGTATGGGGGACTTTGTCAAATGCTTTACTGAAATCAAGAAAAGCTACATCTACATCTGTTTACCCTGATCAAAGCTATCTGTTGCAACATCCAAAAACTCCAGAAGATTAGTTAAACAAGAACGGACCTTCCTAAAGCCATGCTGTGTATCCTTGATGAGTTCATTTTGCTCCAAGAATTCAACAATCTTATCTTTGATGATTGATTCAAGCACCTTGCAGACTAATGAGGTCAGACTAACCGGTCTATAGTTTTCCTCTTTACTTCTATCTCCCTTTTTATGAATAGGAACAACATTTGCTCTTTTCCAATCAAGTGGAATTTTACTATCTGCGAGTGATTTAGAAAATATTATGGCTAATGGAACCGACAACTCCCTTTCAGATTCTCTTAAAAGTCTAGCATGGATTTCATCAGGTCCTTCTGCCTTGTTAGGCCTTACTTTCTTTAGATATTCTAGAACAAGTTCACTACTTATGCCACCTAGCTCTCCTATAGTCTCCTCTGTCTCTGGCTCAGGCTGAAGTGCTGCAATACTACTCTGGTCCTCGATAGTAAAGACAGATTGAAACTGATCATTAAGCACTTCAACCATTTCACTGTCCTTGCTAACTAACACATCATCTACCTTAAATGGACCTATATTTTTGGAAACTGTACTGAACTTATAAAAACTGAAGAACTTCTTACTATCTGCATTACAATGTCTAGCTAAATCAAGTTCCTTTGCCCTTTTAGCTGCTCTGACCTTTTTCTTAACTGAATTTCTTGCATTCTGGTAGGCCTTCTGATTTATATCTAGTGAAGATCCCTTCAAAATGCCAAATGCACTTCTTTTAGCTTGTATAGCACTCCCTACTTCTGGGGTAAGCCAAACTGGTTTGCCCTTGGTTCTGTTACGTTTGTGCCTGAGGGGTATATGCCGATTCTGAATTTGGCTTAATCTAGCTTTGAAAGCATTCCAGGCCTCACATGCATCTAAACCTGCCAACTCAACGTTCCATTTTATCTGTGCGAGGTCATTTCTAATACCATCAAAATCAGCCCGGCTGAAGTTTGGAACCATAATAAGGTTATCTTTGGGCCTCATTTCTGATGAGATATTGAATTTAACCATATTGTGATCACTGGTTCCTAGACCTTCACAAATACTTATGTCACTAACTAGATCACTGTTGTCTGAGAATACAAGGTCTAGAATGGAGCAATGTCTGGTTGGCTCTGTTACAAACTGATGCATGAAAAGCTCCTCTTCAAAGATTTGCCTATACAACCTACACTCATTTGTTTCCTCTGCTATACTTTCGTATCCTCTTAAGTTAAAATCTCCCATAATAAGACACTGAGCCCGAAAGTTCCTACGTATTTCCTCACAAATATCTTGGTCTGCTTCAGCTTGGGAGTTCCTTGGAAGATTCCCTGGTCTGTAAAATGCACCTATCCTCAACCTTCCTCTGTTTCCTGTACCAATTTTAATGTCAAGCCAGATTGATTCTACTTCTTTTACTTTACTAGAATCATCAACTCTAGTAGTGCAGTACAAGCTATTTACATATACAAACACTCCGCCCCCCTGCCGTGATTCTCTGCAGTATGAGAACATGTTATACCCTTGTAACTCGAAATCCTGTAGCCTATCCCTATTATACCCCTCACTAACCCATGTCTCGGTTACACAAATGATATCAGGCTTTTCAAGGGCAACATAACACTCAAACTCATCAAATTTAGACCTAATACTTTGGGCATTCAGCAACACACATGTGATCTTATACTTTGAGCTGACTACTAATTCTGAGGGAATTATGATCTACTGTCATATTCTGACATGAACTTCTACCAATGCTTACTTCCTGATGCCCTAGTACTAGCGTCCCCGAACCCCCCTCCTACCTAGTTTCCCTGAATGACACTTCTGTAGGCATCTCCCAAAGCCCTTGCCCCCTCATCCGATAAGTGAAGCCCATCCTTCATATAGTACCTACGCCACTCATAGAACTGATCCCATAAGTCTACATAACTAAGCCCCATAGCTGAACATAGGTTCTGAACTGAGCTGTTCACAGACAGAGCTCTCGAGTACCACTCCTCACTGGCTCCACAGCGAGGGAGGATGCCAGTCACAATGACTGGTTTCCTGGACTCCTTCAACCTCTGCAGCAGGCTCCGGTACTCCGCTACTATTCTCACAATTGTCCAAACCAAAGTCATATTCGTAGTTTTGAGCTCAAGATGCACCTAATGGTTGAACTTCAAGACAACTTCCAAGGTGACCTATTCCCTTTAAGGCTTGGATCGCGGTTGTAGCGGGAGACCAGCCCCCCACACACTCTTTTTTTAGATTAGGGGGAGGGGGGGGGGGCTGCTGCCCCCCCCCCCCCCCGGTGGCGACGCCCCTGAGGTATATCACAATCCAATATCACCACCGATAGCCATGGGAGAGAAACTTCACGTAATGTGGTGCCACTTGCCAGTGCACCGAGAGTTTGGCCAGGTGGCCTAGAATCTGGAGGTGAGGGTCCTCTTGTTGAAGTCCAGGAACTTCTGTTGTGCAGCTCCACCCCCTGCAGCAGGAACTCATGGATACAGATACAGATACAGATGTATTTGTCATGGATCCACATCTTTGCGGTGGCTTTTCACCAGACACGTCAAATGAAATTAAAACAACGACAGTTAAAAAGGTATGGCAATAGCCTAAGCCGAACATATTCCGCAGTCCGCACAATGTAGATGCATGCATGTAAGATGAGTACAACACTTCAGTCGCGGCTATACAATATTGCTCGTTTCAGCACGGCACGAAACGATGGTCCACATGTTGGATCAAGACGCAGTTTGTTCAGGATGTTGACGCCCCTGCTACACCGTCTGCGCCTGCCGGCTTCTGTTCGGATACGCGGTAGTGTGACGCGACCAGCGTGCCTAGTGTTGTGGTCGTGCAGATCGTGGGTACGCGGTCCAATGGTGTCTGCTATGTGCTCAGGGTTGCCGGTCGTCATGGCTCGGTGGACTGCAGATACCGTATGGTACTCAACCAGCTCAGTCGCGCGCAGCCAGCCGAGCTGCACGATAGCGTCTGAGACGTGGTCGCTGCGTCTGCGGCCGCTGACTACTCGCGCGCAAAAGTTGACGATTTTTTGCACCCGGTGAATTTGGGTAGCACCGCAGGAACCATACACGCTCAAACAGTAGCGCACGACTGACAAAGCGAGGGCTTGCACTATGATTTTCATGGTGCCTGATGGCAACACGTGCCGAGCATGGCTCAGGGCGATCAAAATCCCTGTGCACCTGGAGGTCAATGCATCAATGTGCGCCTTATAGTTCAGGTTACGGTCCATGTGTAGGCCTAAGTTCTTAACAGTGGGTGACTCGGTGACATACGACCCGTTAAATCGAAGTGTGACTGTGGGGAGGCTCTTCAGCATAGCGGGAGTCCCAAACAAAATCATCTGAGTTTTAGCGGCATTGATCTTCATGTCATTGTAGCAAGACCATTGGAAGACAGATTCGAGCGTCTCCTCCATGAGAGAAATGATGGTCGGCAAATTTCGTTTTTCCCCGTGATAAGAATATGTGAGTCGTCCGCGAACTGCAAAGTCGTGACGCCGTCCGGAACATGTAAACTAAGGTCGTTTGCAAAGAGCATAAACAGCACGCAGCTCAGACTGCCTCCCTGGAACACGCCCAAGTTGTTCTCCCGAGGCCGGGACAGGATCGAGTTGCCGTCGGCTCCTCGCACTCGCACCTGCTGTGTGTGGTTCGCCAGGTAGTCGGCAAACCAAGCCGTGTCCCCGCCATAAAGCTGGAGCTTTTCCAAGAGCTTTTGGTGAGGGATGACGTCAAAGCATTTTGAGGTGTCGAGTATCACTAAAACAGTAATTTCACCGCGGTCCATGGCCTGCAACACTTGGTCGGTGACAACACTGAGCGCCGTCTCTGTGGAATGGTGTTTCCTGTAGCCATGCTGTGCAGCTGTCAACAAGTGGTGGCTCTCCAGGTAGTCGCTAAACTGCATCTGCACTACGCGTTCCACAAGCTTCATAATGCCGGGCAGGATAGAGATAGAGTGTGTCGGACAGGCTGTTGTTTGATTTTCCCTTCGGTATGGGCGTGACAAGTGCGTGCTTCCACGCACTTGTCGTTAAGACGTTCATGGAATAGTGGAATATGCAGTAATTGCGCGGCCACGTCATCGGTGAGGAATCTAACCAGAATCCATACTTACGGCGTACCATGTTGAATCGACACCGGACCACTAACGTGGAAATGTTACCATAGTTACGAATTGTCATGCAGACATTGCCATGGCAACGACTTTCCATATAAATCAATATCAGCAGTACGGAGTGTCGTCAGTGTTATATAGGATAGCGTCAGCAATCTTTCTCGTCTTAAAGGGATTATACGGGTAGCCACATTTTTCTGGAAATAACCTCTTCTGCACGTAAGGACATTCCAAAGTGCGCGGTGATGCCACCGCGTATTTTCTGCAGGACCGGCAGAGGCAGAGCCAGTCATCTCTTTTATGCTTATAAAAACACCTCACGTATGACATATTTCCAGTAAAATAAGCAATATTTGAAAGAAAATAAACTTGTTTTGTTCCAACGACAGCAGCAGTTACCTAATTTTCCCATAAAATTCTATATTTTTCATGAATTTTCATGCCAAAAAATTAATACGCCACCACCAAATTCTCAACGCTAAAGGCCAGAGAAAGGAAAACCACAATAACGCAAAACCTCAACGAACAGTCAGTGTGTAGTAATACAAAGTCCCGTCAGTTTTGAATTGCATAATAATTTTGTGATCCAGTGTAGGACTTGCAGATATTTCAAAACTCTAAAATTGATCTTAAGATAAAAGTGGTGGACAGTAGTGCCGATCAAGTACTCGTTATCTGATACTAGTCTCGAAAAATGCCCAAGTTTTAACCCTATTTGTAACAGGGGGGGGGGGATTCCGCCCCCTCATGTTTTTCGCAGATATCTCCAGAACGGCTGGGAGCAGGCCCATGAAATTTTGGGACTTTTCATAGAATTGAACTCCGGATTTGGAGTCAAAATTTTGAGTTCTTAACTTGAACAGAGGCGGTTCCAGGGCACAGTTTTGGGTGGGTTCGGAGGCGACATTTGGCGAAAATACGGAAATGTGATCTTCACGGTTTCTTCCTAACTGCATCAAGTATGAAGGAGTTACATCGGCTTACCGTGATTGCAAAAAGTGCAAATTAGATGATGTTAATTAAATATCATACAAAATTGCATGGCAGAGGCGGTTTCAGGGGCTTGAAAAAGGGGGGTTTCCAGGAAGTATTAAATGCTTGGCGGGAAGCCAATAGAGCAATGTAAGGGGCATTTATAGCTATCAAGATGTAAAAGATAGCTTCTGCTTCCATTATTTGCATAATTTATTACATATAGAGTTTCAGGGGCGTGTTCAGGAACATGAAAAGGGGGGTGACTGGCATGGTGATGACGATATGCCAGCGATAACGGCGCAATATACGTTTAGCTTATAATAATATATGCACATATGAGACCAGAAAAGGGAATAAAGTCATTTTTTGCAGAGGCGCGCTCAGGAATGGAAGAAAGGGGGTCATATTATTGCAAGGAAACTAAGAGGCATGGGCGTACAATGACATAACATACTGCAGTTTTCGGATGAAACACGCACCACAGGCTACTCTACGAACGATTATAAGATAATAGGCGAGTCCAGGTAGGGTAAAAAGGGGGGTAGGCAATGTTAATTGAAGTTGTAAGTGAAATAGTCACTGTTGACTAGTTAGTATCATAATAGCGGATAATATACTTATCAAAAGGTCTTGCGCCGCCCTAGTTTGGATCCTGGATACGCCTATGATGAAGTACAACATGCAAAAAGGAACTATCTATGATCAGTAACATATTTATAGTGCTGGGTAGCAACTTGTCTGCGGTTAATATTTTTCCCAATTTTACCCCCCTTTTTCACTAACCTGGTACCGCCTATGGCAAAAAAAATATGATTTATAGCTGTTTTTCTAATGTCTCAATCACATACCATTTCATTTATCAAAAAAACAACATCAAAAAATGGTTTTATTACGCATTTACTTCACCCCCATACTGAGTGACCTGCACACGCCTATGATTTTTGAATTTTCAAACGTCACCGTGATATATCAATTTCCGATTCAATCTCTATCGATTCCTATTAGTTGTGTTAAAATCGGTCGATAAACATGAAAGCTATGTCGAATCAAAAATACCACTAAAATTTGTCGTTTTTGCCCCCCTGTTGCCCCCCTATCCAAAATTTAGATTTTTTTATTATTTATAAATGTAGATCGTGTTGAGGGGAACCAAACACCGTTTCATTTTTGAAAATCGAACGGGTAGATCTCGAGATCTCCGGGGGGCGGAATCCGCTCCCCCCCCCCCCTGTTACAAATAGGGGTAGCCAGGAGCCTGTTACAAATAGGGTTAACGCTGATAATTTCTGAAATAATGGACTAAATGAGCATTGAGGTCCCTGTTATATGTCTTAAACGTGTTTAAAGCTCATACAACTGCAAAAGAGTGCATTTACTTTCAGGACGGAAACCCGTATAATCCCTTTAAGGAACTGACGAATCGTACCGGCTTCTACCAAGTTTCATCTGAATGCAGCACCAAGCATCATTCGGGAAGCATTCGGTGTCCTTAAAGTGAATGTTTCACCTTTGTATTGGTTTTTAACTGAGATAGCCATTATCTTTGGCCGTTATTGAAATGTCGAAAATACTGAGGTCATTTTCCCAAAAAAACTTAGCCGTTTTTAAGCAATTTAATTCATAAGTTTCAAAATGGGGTCTAGGCTAGTGCCGCCGCTGATTGGCTGACATCCACATTTGCAACCAATCCCACTATGTCAGCCAATCAGCGGCGGTTTATAGCTCAATAATGACGTCATCATACCAAATTTAAAACTTCATTTGTATAAAGTTAAGTGACTTTTCGAGATAAAAATATCACCATCGTTTTCAGCAGCACTTACTTCATATTTGCGACTACAACCGGCGTATATTTGACAACTTTCAGAAAGGTGAAACATTCCCTTTAACCCTCGCCCTACGGGGGGGGGGGGGGCCTGACAGGCCTGAGGTTTTTACGGGGGGGGGGCCTGAGGGTTTTCTTGAATAACTTTTTACACATGCAATGCATCTTGCTGAAATTTTGGTAGCTGAGTTTACAACAATTATACGTATGTTGTACACATTTAATTGAAATTGGTTAAGTAGTTTGGGAGATGATCATGTTTTGATAACGTCATGTTGGAAAAATTTAGAAATATTTGAGAAATCGTAGAAAACAGAGTTTGTAAGCAAACTACAAACACCATTCACCAAAGATACGAAATGGCATTCTCTTTAAAATGGCAATCTCGGATTTGTAATTTTGGGGGTTTTGACTCCTAAAATAAATCAAAAATGATTTTTTGGGAAAAATCCCAACAAAATCAAAATAATTGTCAACGATTTGAGAAAAACCGAATATATGTGAGAGAACTGAGTATGGACAATACCCATTCCAAATTTCAAAGCAATATCTTCATTTTTGACGGAGTGATGGCTCCATAAGTGTAAGAAACTGATGACGTCATTTTAAAAAAAATAGTTTTTTTTACTTTTTTGACAAGATACGAACAGATAATTACATTTTTTTGTATTTCTGAGCCAAAATAGTAAGCGGATGTTAAGTAAAGGGGCATTTTTGTCGATAGTAAAAAGTAAAAAGTCCTAAAAGTCGGCGGGTAAAAAGTCGACGTGGAATAAAGTCAACGGTGAAAAAGTCAAACGGATAAAAAGTCAATTGACGAAAATTCAACAGGGAGTCAACTGTCAAAAGGTCGACATGGAAAAAGTCGACGGACCAAAAGTCAAACGGATGAAAAGTCAAATGACAAAAAGTCAACAGGGTAAAAAGTCAACGGTCAAAAAGTCGACATGGAAAAAGTCGACGGACCAAAAGTCAAACGGATAAAAAGTCAAGTGACAAAAAGTCAACAGGGTAAAAAGTCAACAGACGAAAAGGCAAAAGGGTAAAAAGTTAAAAGATAAAAAGTAAACGGACGGAAAGTCAAGGGGTAAAAATTCGACGTCGCTAAAAGTCAAAAGACGAAAAGTCGAAATGGCAAAAAGTCGAAGGATAAAAAGTCGAAATGGTAAAAAGTCAACGTCGCTAAAAGTCAAAAGATGAAAAGTAGAAATGGTAAAAAGTCAACGTCGCTAAAAGTCGAAAGATGAAAAGTAAAAAACTTAAAAAGTCGAGATGGAAAAAATCAATACATAAAAAGTCAAATAGCAAAAAGTCGACGTCGATAAAAGTCGAAAGATGAAGAGTATAAAGGTAAAAAGTCGAAATGGCAAAAAGTAAATGGCAATCAGTTCATTTGACATATTTAATTTTCGTCTCTTGACTTCCCGTTCATTCAATTCTTTTCTTTGGACTATCCGACTATTAACGCGGAAGTCGTGTTTTATGCCTGCACAACGTATGCACATATATACCTATTACCTACCTACAGTTTAAAATAATTGAGATTAGTCGACTTATGCTTTGGTTAGTTGATTGTGGTGTGACCCATTTATTAACGTGTTCAAACATTGACACAAAATAAGTACTTCATGTCTTATGTATTTATGTAGATATGTTATATATGGTTCAAATTATAACTGAAGATCAGACTCAGCAGTGCCGCATCCAAAGGTACCTATCCCTAAGCAAGTTGTCAACGTTTCTTTGTTGGTTGAACTCTTCAAAGCTTCCTTCCTTTGGTAATGCTTCAACAATACTTTGGCATATCCTACACTTCGATCGTATATGTACGTTCTCGTGATAAACGATAACGTTACCGAGGGCCTGAATATTCAAATTGACTTGTATTATCTCCTGTTCAATAGTTATGCACAAAATAAAATATGGCAATTTCCATACCCTTAAAGGGAATGTTTCACCTTTCTGAAAGTTGTCAAATATACGCTGGTTGTAGTCTAAAATATGAAGTGAGTGCTGCTGAAAACGATGGTGATATTTTTTATCTCGAAAAGTCACTTAACTTTATACAAATGAAGGTTTTAAATGTGGGATGATGACGTCATTATTGAGCTATAGACCGCCGCTGATTGGCTGACAAAGTGGGGTTGGCTGAAAAAGTGGCTGTCAGGCAATCAGCGGCGGCACTAGCCTAGACCCCATTTTGCAAATGGGAAATTAAATTGCTTAAAAACGGCTAAGTTTTGGGGAAAATGACTTTAGTATTTTCGACATTTCAATAACGGCCAAATCAATGGCTATCTCAGTTAAAAACCAATACAAAGGTGACACTTTTTCCGATTGACTTTTAGCTATGCGACTTTTTACGATTTGACTTTTGGCGGGTTTACTTTTTGCCATGTTGACTTTTTACCTTTTCGAATTTTTACCTTTTCGACTTTTTACCTTTCGACTTTTATCTTTCGACTTTTTACCTTTCGCCTTTTTATCTTTCGACTTTTTATCTTTCGACTTTTTATCTTTCGACTTTTTATCTCTTGACGTTTTATCTTTCAACCTTTTATCTTTCAACTTTTTATCTTCCGACTTTTTATCTTTCGACTTTTTATCTTTCGACTTTTATCCATACGACTTCTTACTATTCGATTTTTAGCGTGTTGACTTTTTGCAATGTTGACTTTTTACCTTTCGACTTTTTATCTTTCGACTTTTATCCATACGACTTATTACTATTCGACTTTTAGCGTGTTGACTTTTTGCCATGTTGACTTTTTACCTTTTCGACTTTTTATCTTTCGACTTTTATCTATATGACTTTTTACTATTCGACTTTTAGCGTGTTGACTTTTTGCCATGTTGACTTTTTACCTTTTCGACTTTTTATCTTTCGACTTTTATCCATACGACTTTTTACTATTCGACTTTTAGCGTGATGACTTTTTGCCGTGTTGACTTTTTACCTTTTCGACTTTTTATCTTTCGACTTTTAGCGATGTCGACTTTTTACCCCTTGCATTTTCGTCCCTTGACTTTCTGTCCGTTTGCTTTTTATTTTTTGACTTTTTACCCTGGAATCGCGACGCCCATGCGTGCTACCAAAATGCTACCAAATAGAGAAAACACGAACGAGGCAGACAAAACGAATTATTTCTTTCGCAAGAAGTTATTTTTCGCAGTCAGTGCCCATTTTTATCGCCAGTTTCAGCGTTTTTTTCTTCTTCTTCTTTTTGTTGGGGGGGGATAATTTGTATTGCAGCCACTGTCGAGCGTGGATTGGAGGTTTTTTTTTGCTCCAGCCTCCCCCGCCCCCGCCCCCGCCCCCCCCCCCCTCTCTGGATCCACCAGGGCCTGAGAGGATCCTTGCAATTTCTGAGAGGGCGCTAGCCACTAGCCTTGTCTGAGAGGGTAATTGTCAGGCCTTGAAGGCAACTGTGCTGGTCTGACATGGACCTACGTCATTCTGGTCAGCGAGTCTGAGAAGAGAGGTCCGAGGGAGCACGCTGCCTGGCTTGAAAGGGGCCAGCACTGTTTAGGTTCGAGTTGAGATTGTGAGGCTAGCATTGGTGTCTTGGAAGTGGCGATTCCCAATTGGAGCTTCAACCCACAACTATGTAGAAAACAACTATGTAGAAAAAGCAACTTGGGGCACGGATTGCCCCCGTCTCGGGCGAGCGCCGAGAGACTTTTTATCTTCTGGTTGTGGCAACGGTTCTCCGTCGCCATCACACGGGGAAACGCCACATCAGTGCTCGCCACAGCTGGAGGCCAGTCAGCATCAATTGCCTTGTCTAACGTCAAGGCAACGTCTATCGGTCAACACCACTATCCACTTTACCAGCAGCAGACGAAGCAGCAACATATGGAGAAGCAACAGGGGGAGAAACAGATGCATGTCTCGAAGGGCCGGCCGCCGCAGCCGCAGATCGTCATGGTCAGCCTGCTGGTATCGTCAGCCTGGACAGACCCCTCCCCACAGTCCCGTCCTGAGCCGCCCGGCGGAGAGCCGTCCGCCGGAGAACCGTCCGTCCCGCTCCCGCTCTCACCGGCCTCAGAGGCGGCGGTACCGGGCGGCACGGCGGACCAGCGGCGCCGGGGCCTCGTTAACCTCGGCAACACCTGCTTCATGAACGCCTTCTTACAGGCGCTGTTCCACTCTGACCAGCTGTGCAGTGAGGTGTTGGCGACCCGGCCGTCTCCCTCCCGACCCCACCTGGCTGCCCTGCAGCGGGTGTTCGCCTTCTTGGCCTTCTCGGAGCGGCCCGCCTACAGCCCGGCCGAGTTCCAGCGGGCCGCCCTGCCGCCTTGGTTCGAGTGGGGACGCCAGCACGACTGCTCGGAGTTCTTCAGGTACCTGCTGGATGCGATACACGAGGAGGAGCGAGCCCCTGCATCACCCGCCGTACCGTCCGCTCCGGCCACCGTCCCGCTGCCGGCCTGGTCTGCCGCCGCTTCCCGCGCCAAGGACGACACTAGCGTGCCGGGTCTGGCGGCGGCGGCGGGCCGGCCGCGGCCCCGGCGCCGGCACCGCTACTGCGACACCGGCCCGGCTCCCGGCGGACCACCGCTGGTGCCGCTCTCGGACCTGGCTAGCGATGATGTGGTGATGGTCGAGGTCGACGGAGGTAGTCTGGCAGGTGGCTCCGCGGCCGCCGCCGACAGCGCCCAGCCGGCCGGTGCTGACGGCCGTGATGGACGACTCACCAGCACTGGTGACACTGGTGAAACGGGGACTGATCCTGAAAGGGAGGGTCGAATTATTGACAGTGTTGGTGTTGAGACTGGTGATGCTAGTCATGACCCGAGAACTGGTGACATTGGTGATGCCGGTACTGCGGACGGCGGGGTTGAGGAGCCGCCCGGGGAGCCTGCCGAGCCGGCCGCCGGTCTGGTACGTCGGTTGCTGACCGGCCGCGCCGAGACCACCTATACGTGCTGCACGTGCGGCTCCGTGTCGCGCCACGTGGACCGCGTGACGGACCTGCACATGGCGCTGCCTGAGGCGCTCACCAGGCCGCTGACAGCGGTGGCCACGGCTGCCAGGGCCGGCGGCGCCGACAGTTCGCCGGTGTTCGGACCTGAGTTGCTGCTCGACTGCTGGAAAGGGCCCTCGACAGCCCCCAGGCAAAAGCCAGAGACCCAGACCGAGAAGCAAGTGGACGTCCAACCGGCAGAGGTGGCTGAAGGTCAGGAACAGCAGCACGGTCCAGATCCGGGTTCTTGGTCGAGTCCTGAGTCCCAGTCAGGAATGGATGCCAAACCGGAATCACAAGCGAGTATCTCCACGGCACCTCAGTTCGGACCTGAACCGGCACCTCAGTTCGGACCTGAACCGGCACCGCAGTTCGGACCTGAACCGGCACCTCAGTTCGGACCTGAACCGGCACCTCAGTTCGGACCTGAACCGGCACCGCAGTTCGGACCTGAACCGGCACCTCAGTTCGGACCTGAACTGGCACCGCAGTTCGGACCTGAACTGGGACCGCAGTTCGGACCTGAACTGGGACCGCAGTTCGGACCTGAACTGGGACCGCAGTTCGGACCTGAACCGGCACCTCAGTTCGGACCTGAACCGGCACCTCAGTTCGGACCTGAACCGGCACCTCAGTTCGGACCTGAACTGGGACCGCAGTTCGGACCTGAACCGGCACCGCAGTTCGGACCTGAACCGGCACCTCAGTTCGGACCTGAACCGGCACCTCAGTTCGGACCTGAACCGGCACCGCAGTTCGGACCTGAACCGGCACCTCAGTTCGGACCTGAACCGGCACCTCAGTTCGGACCTGAACTGGGACCGCAGTTCGGACCTGAACTGGCACCGCAGTTCGGACCTGAACCGGCACCTCAGTTCGGACCTGAACTGGGACCGCAGTTCGGACCTGAACCGGCACCGCAGTTTGGTCCTCAACCGGCACCGCAGTTTGGTCCGGAACCAGTGCCTCAGTTCGGACCAACCCCGGATTCTGAAGAGACACTTGATGTGCAGCCTAAGACGAACATGACAGTGTCGGATCTGCTGCAGCTGTACCTGGCTCCGGAGCGTCTCTGCGGCGAGAACCAGTACCACTGCGCCAGGTGCGCCTGTTTGCAGGACGCCGACCGCCAGCTGCGTCTGCTGACACCACCGCCGCACCTGGTCGTCTCGCTGGTACGGTTTGAGTTCGACCGGCGGACCGGCGCGCTGCGGAAGGTGCTGGCGCCGGTGGGCCTGACTGAGCGTCTGGCCGTGTCGCTGGCCGGCCAGCAGCCCGCCCAGTATAGCCTATATGCAGTCATCGTACACGCCGGTCACTCGATGGACGCCGGTCATTACTTTTCGTTTTGCCGCGCGTCCTGCGGTGGCGACGGGGCCGGCCCGGACGGCGTTGACGGCGGCTGGTGGCGGCTGGACGATACCTCAGCGACGCCGGTGACAGTGGCGGCCGCGCATGGCCGACCACGGCAATCTTCTGATGCCGCCTACACACTGCTGTACCGGCTGGCGGGGGCGGCGGCGGCTGGTGGGCGGCCGCCTGCGCTGACGGCGCTGCCCGGCCCGCTGCGGGCTGCCGTGGACCGGGACAACGCTGTGTACCGGCGAGAGCGGCAGAGCTACTCTGGGCAGAGCCGGCCGGTTAACGCGCTGCCGCTGCCTCAGGACGGTGACAGTGGGCAGGCCGGACCAAGCTCTACGCTCTAAGTTGGAACTGTAGCGCATGTGGGGGAGGGTTGATAATGGTATGTCGAGTGTTGTTTGCCTTGTTGTGAATGTTGTTACATGTCACTTGATAGGATGCTGTTTATAATTATTTTAGGAATCATCCATTGTGAATAAAATTTAATGTCATGTAGGAAACTACATCACTGAATCACGCGAACAGTCCTCAACAGATGAGCAACTGCAGGACAATTTAATTACGAATAGAGAGGCCTCAAAAGACCGAGAGGCTGTCATTATAGGGTCCTATACATACATAATTATATCATTAACATAGCTGGTTATGGACTGACAGAGCCTTCTTAAGCGCGGTAGAAGGTATTTTGCACAACAGCGGGCTTCTTTAAAAGCCATTATAGACTAACGCACCGACACTGCCCATAATAAACGTCTTTGTGATCGAAAGTCTCCCTACTGCATAACTCGAACCAAAGAGCGGACTCCGAGCCGACGTGACCGTGCAGACCAAACTTTAACATCATAGGTTCTTTGATGATCTCTGAGGTCAGGTCATTGACCTGGATGTTATATAAATGTTATTGCGAATGGTTGATTCGCGGCCACGCTGATAACGTGCGATCAACATTGACGCCGTGAGCCAGGGCCAATGAACGCCCAGTCCGCGCGATGGCGCCACAGTTCATCTGTGTGGTGGCGCCGTGGTCAGCGTAGATGGCGCCACGGACGCCGTGGTCAGCGTAGATGACGCCACGGACGCCGTGGTCAGCGTAGATAGCGCTACGGACGCCGTGGTCAGCGTAGATGGCGCTACGGACGCCGTGGTCAGCGTAGATGGCGCAATGAAGACGGCGCAAGGTATGATACGCCGGGATAGCATAAGAATATTACTGTCCGCCACCCTTATCGGCAGCGGTGTCGATTTTTCTAAACGATTGGGGGGGGGGGGAGGGAACAGGGACGGATCCAAGGGGAGCCTATCAGCGCCATGGCTTTTCCGAAACCACCGAAATCGGCTGACAATTAACATATTTTAAAGAAATTATAGGTAACTTGCGCAAAGACAATATTTTGCATCGATTCATGATGCAAAAACAGACGAAATCTCACGAGTTTGGAAATTCTGTCGGACGGCCCCTCAAACCAACGTTTTTGGCCGGTCTGCATCCGCCAGAAGGCGGAGCGGACCCCCTGGTTACAGCCTAAGAACCATTTTCACATAGTTATCATAGTTTCCATAGTTCCCATAGCTCCCTAGCTATCATAGTTCCCGAGATATTTGGTGGTTTCTGGAGCGAAGTTCTAAAACTGGAAAATATGACCTTTGATAACCTCTGGTGACCTAAATATTGACCGGAGCCCAGCAATGACCGAAATAATTTCAAAATGATTTTTGACAAAATTTCTAACGGTATTCTCAGTTTTGTTCTACGTCCCATATGAACCGAGTTTGAGGGGGCGTCGAAACGCCACTCCCACGACACGGCCAATGTGACGCCGAGCACCGGCACGGCGCGGGTTAATTATAATTGAAGTTTTGTCCTCATCTCTAAATGGTGGGTCTCTTCGCCCTATTGGTCGGATGATGAATGACTCAAAATGGTAAAGTTTAGTTTGGACATCGAGGTTGGCAATAACGTAACAACGACGTAGCAAAAACAATGGCGGCACTCCAA
>JAXIVJ010015848.1:0-30439 GCA_036785665.1 Chirona hameri
AGAGAGAGAGAGAGAGAGAGAGAGAGAGAGAGAGAGAGAGAGAGAGAGAGAGAGAGAGAGAGAGAGAGAGAGAGAGACCATGGGGCGGAGTTACACATGACAGCGCCACTCCTTCCCACTCCGTCAGAGCCCAGGGTCGTCAGTGAGGTGTGACTGTATGCTAACTGCTGACGGGGTTGACAGCGGCCTAGAGTTGAGGAAGTTTTGCCGGGTCAGGGCCAATGCCAACTGACTAGGGGGGGGGGGGGGCCTCGGACAGGTCCTGGTGGCCACCCGAGGCTCCATAGCCCCACACTGCCGACCGCCTGCCGCCTGCCATCGGTCGACCGCAGAACAGTCTGACAGGTGTGACAAATCGCCAGCTATAAAAACCACAGAGCCTGGCCTTTTTACGGTCCGACTTCTATGCCTCGTTAGCCGGCAGTCAGCCTCAATGTTGCGTATAGACCGCATCACTCAACATTGACCGAGATACTGAATGGCATCTCTCGGACGGCGACCTGGCTATCGGACACAACACTGTATCGGGGGTGAATACACCAGGAAAACGTTTGCAAAAACACCAGTCTGCTGTTCTGAAGTATATCCCTGAAGACCGCACACAACATTAGCCGATAGAAACATATAATATTACCTCAGTCTCAGTCTCTATGCAAGAAAACCCGCACAGAGGCCGGCCAATCTGTTCTCTGTGCATCTAACTTCTCGCCGCTCCGCACGCGGTTATGACCCACCGTGCGGCGGCCCGTCATACGCGGATAACCGCTCAGCAGCGCCACGTGCGTGCGTTCGTCCGGAGAGAAACCTCTCTCCCCCGCACCGCCTATCTCGTCACTCACGGCGGACGGCACCCCGCCGAGCCGAGCCGAGCCGAGCCGAGCCGTCCAGTTATCCGGCGGAGATGAGCGCGTCGCTGGCGGAAGTGACGTTACCAGCGGCGGCGCCGGCCAGCTGTTGTTTTCCCACGCGCCGCCCGGGTAACGTACCCGCCCCGTATCGGCCAGGTAACCTACACCGGCGACCGGTCCGCAGGCGACTGGCCGGCGTGAACGGGACCCGGCCGGCCGGCCGGACGGGCTCAGACAGCTCTCCGCTCTCAGACACGTCTACCGACGCTCACGGCAGGAGCGGTGTGCGGGGGGCCGCCGCCGCCGCCGCCACCCCGCCCGTCAAGAAGCAGCTGGAAGGCAGGAGCGGTGTGCAGGGGCCGCCGCCGCCGCCGACACCCCGCCCGTCAAGAGGCAGCTGGAAGGCGGCGGCGCCGCGTCCCACACGTCCCAGTTCCACCCAGTCCGCCCCGACCCCCCCCCCCCCCCCCGCCCGTCGGAGGCACGTCTGAAGACCGAGGAGTCGACGAGCTCCGGCCATGAGCTGTGGTCCTGCCGCGGCTGGGGCAGCGGAGGTGGAGTCCGAGCCGGACCAGGGCCGGCCTTGGCCCACCTGAGCCGCCCGGCCGTCTGACGGACGATCAGAGGTGGCGCCGCACGTCCCGACCCCGGGTCGCCGCCCAGATGACCAGAGGTGGCGCCGCACGTCCCGATCCCGGCTCGCCGCCCAGATGACTCTGCCCGCCTCTGGCGGCCGTCTGACGGACGACCAGAGGTGGCGCCGCACGTCCCGACCCCGGTCGACGCCCAGATGACTCTGCCCCCCCTCTGGCGGCTGACTGTCGACACCAGAGGTCATATCGCTGACGAGCACACACACGCAGAAACACAGAGCTGAGGCTCAATCGCGCCCCATCAGAACCTAGCCAAGTCGCTCCAGTGAGCTCACAGACCAGCTCACAAATGTCGCATCACCGGACGGCGACCGTGCCGTAATGTTCGCTCGCGTCGTCCTCACTCACCATGATACAGTTGGGCTTTCCGACGGCCCACAGGTTGACTTTCTTGTCATCTCCGCCGGTGACGAGGACGCGGCCCGACTTGTGGCCCAGTGCCAGGCAGTTGACATTGGAGCTGTGAGCCACGAACTCCTCTGTGAACAGGCGGAGAGGGACGAAATCAGCCACCAGCGGTCACCGACAGGACAGCCGACAGGTCAGCACTTAGCGATCAGCGATCAGCATTCAGCAGTCAGCAGTCAGCAGTCAGCAGTCAGCAGTCAGCAGTCAGCAGTCAGCAGTCAGCAGTCAGCAGTCAGCAGTCAGCAGTCAGCAGTCAGCAGTCAGCAGTCAGCAGTCAGCAGTCAGCAGTCAGCAGTCAGCAGTCAGCAGTCAGCAGTCAGCAGTCAGCAGTCAGCAGTCAGCAGTCAGCAGTCAGCAGTCAGCAGTCAGCAGTCAGCAGTCAGCAGTCACGTCACGTCACGTCCGGCACGGTCAGCGGTTAGTGATCGGCAGTCTGAACATCATGTATACATATACTGCGTAATCCACACCAGCATTGCACCATCAGAAATCAGCATGTCAGTACACGGCGTGTGACAACAGTACTGTCCGCGGCGGTGAAAAGCATGTGACGGACGGCACGCAGGTAACGGATACTAGACAAGGATCGAACGTGACGGGCAAGTTACGGTTCCATGTTACGGATGTATGTAACACGTGACGGATACAGGTGACACGTGACGGATACAGGTGACACGTGACGGATACAGGTGACACGTGACGGACACAGGTAACACGTGACGGATACAGGTGACACGTGACGGATACAGGTACCACGTGACGGATACAGGTAACACGTGACGGATGTATGTAACACGTGACGGATACAGGTGACACGTGACGGACACAGGTAACACGTGACGGATGTATGTAACACGTGACGGATACAGGTAACGCGTGACGGATACAGGTAACACGTGACGGATACAGGTAACACGTGACGGACACAGGTAACACGTGACGGATGTATGTAACACGTGACGGATACAGGTAACACGTGACGGATACAGGTAACACGTGACGGATACAGGTAACACGTGACGGATACAGGTAGCACGTGACGGATGTATGTAACACGTGACGGATACAGGTAACACGTGACGGATACAGGTAACACGTGACGGATGTATGTAACGCGTGACGGATACAGGTAACACGCGACGGATACAGGTAACACATGACGGACACAGGTAACACGTGCCGGATACAGGTGACACGTGACGGATACAGGTAACACGTGACGGATACAGGTAACACATGACTGATACAGGTAACACGTGACGGATACAGGTAACACATGACGGATACAGGTAACACGTGACGGATACAGGTAACACGTGACGGATGTATGTAACACGTGACGGATACAGGTAACACGTGACGGATACAGGTAACACGTGACGGATACAGGTAACACGTGACGGATACAGGTAACACGTGACGGATACAGGTAACACGTGACGGATGTATGTAACACGTGACGGATACAGGTAACACGTGACGGATACAGGTAACACATGACGGACACAGGTAACACGTGACGGATACAGGTAACACGTGACGGATACAGGTAACACGTGACGGATGTATGTAACACGTGACGGATACAGGTAACACATGACGGACACAGGTAACACGTGACGGATACAGATAACACATGACGAATGTATGTAACACGTGACGGATACAGGTAACACGTGACGGATACAGGTAACACGTGATGGATGTATGTAACACGTGACGGATACAGGTAACATGTTACGGATGTATGTAACACGTGACGGATACAGGTAACACGTGCCGGATACAGGTAACACGTGACTGATACAGGTAACACGTGACGGATAGAGGTAACACGTGACGGATACAGGTAACACGTGACGGATACAGGTAACACGTGACGGATACAGGTAACACGTGGCGGATACAGGTAACACGTGACGGATGTATGTAACACGTGACGGATACAGGTAACATGTTACGGATGTATGTAACACGTGACGGATACAGGTAACACGTGACGGATGTATGTAACACGTGACGGATGTATGTAACACGTGACGGATACAGGTACCACGTGACGGATACAGGTAACACGTGACGGATACAGGTAACACGTGACGGATGTATGTAACACGTGACGGATACAGGTAACATGTTACGGATGTATGTAACACGTGACGGATGCAGGTAACACGTGACGGATACAGGTAACACGTGACGGACACAGGTAACACGTGACGGATGTATGTAACACGTGACGGATACAGGTAACACGTAACGGATACAGGTAACACGTGGCGGACACAGGTAACACGTGACGGATGTATTTAACACGTGACGGATGTATGTAACACGTGACGGATACTGGCAACACGTGACGGATACAGGTAACACGTGACGGATCTATGTAACACGTGACGGATACAGGTAACACGTGACGGATGTATGTAACACGTGACGGATACAGGTAGCATGTTACGGATGTATGTAACACGTGACGGATGCAGGTAACACGTGACGGATACAGGTAACACGTGACGGATGTATGTAACACGTGACGGATACAGGCAACACGTAACGGATACAGGTAACACGTGGCGGACACAGGTAACACGTGACGGATGTATTTAACACGTGACGGATGTATGTAACACGTGACGGATACAGGCAACACGTGACGGATACAGGTAACACGTGACGGATATATGCAACACGTGACAGATACAGGTAACACGTGACGGATGTATGTAACACGTGACGGATACAGGTAACACGTGACGGATCTATGTAACACGTGACGGATACAGGTAACACGTGAAGGATACAGGTAACACGTGACGGATAGAGGTAACACGTGACGGACACAGGTAACACGTGACGGATACAGGTAACACGTGACGGATCTATGTAACACGTGAAGGATACAGGTAACACGTGACGGATAGAGGTAACACGTGACGGACACAGGTAACACGTGACGGATACAGGTAACACGTGACGGATGTATGTAACACGTGACGGATACAGGTAACACGTGACGGATCTATGTAACACGTGAAGGATGTATGTAACACGTGACGGATGTATGTAACACGTGACGGATACAGGTAACACGTGACGGATCTATGTAACACGTGACGGATGTATGTAACACGTGAAGGATACAGGTAACACGTGACGGATGTATGTAACACGTGACGGATACAGGTAACACGTGACGGATCTATGTAACACGTGAAGGATACAGGTAACACGTGACGGATGTATGTAACACGTGACGGATACAGGTAACACGTGACGGATGTATGTAACACGTGAAGGATACAGGTAACACGTGACGGATGTATGTAACACGTGAAGGATACAGGTAACACGTGACGGATCTATGTAACACGTGAAGGATACAGGTAACACGTGACGGATCTATGTAACACGTGACGGATCTATGTAACACGTGACGGATCTATGTAACACGTGACGGATCTATGTAACACGTGACGGATGTATGTAACGCGTGACGGATACATGTAACACGTGACGGATGTATGTAACACGTGAAGGATACAGGTAACACGTGACGGATACAGGTAACACGTGACGGATCTATGTAACACGTGACGGATCTATGTAACACGTGACGGATCTATGTAACACGTGACGGATGTATGTAACGCGTGACGGATACAGGTAACACGTGACGGATGTATGTAACACGTGAAGGATACAGGTAACACGTGACGGATGTATGTAACACGTGACGGATACAGGTAACACGTGACGGATGTATGTAACACGTGAAGGATACAGGTAACACGTGACGGATACAGGTAACACGTGACGGATACAGGTAACACGTGACGGATACAGGTAACACGTGACGGATGTATGTAACACGTGAAGGATACAGGTAACACGTGACGGATACAGGTAACACGTGACGGATACAGGTAACACGTGACGGATGTATGTAACACGTGAAGGATACAGGTAACACGTGACGGATGTATGTAACACGTGACGGATACAGGTAACACGTGACGGATGTATGTAACACGTGAAGGATACAGGTAACACGTGACGGATACAGGTAACACGTGACGGATACAGGTAACACGTGACGGATGTATGTAACACGTGAAGGATACAGGTAACACGTGACGGATACAGGTAACACGTGACGGATACAGGTAACACGTGACGGATGTATGTAACACGTGAAGGATACAGGTAACACGTGACGGATACAGGTAACACGTGACGGATACAGGTAACACGTGACGGATGTATGTAACACGTGAAGGATACAGGTAACACGTGACGGATACAGGTTAACACGTGAAGGATACAGGTAACACGTGACGGATGTATGTAACACGTGAAGGATACAGGTAACACGTGACGGATACAGGTAACACGTGACGGATACAGGTAACACGTGACGGATGTATGTAACACGTGAAGGATACAGGTAACACGTGACGGATACAGGTAACACGTGACGGATACAGGTAACACGTGACGGATGTATGTAACACGTGAAGGATGCAGGTAACACGTGACGGATACAGGTAACACGTGAAGGATACAGGTAACACGTGACGGATGTATGTAACACGTGAAGGATACAGGTAACACGTGACGGATACAGGTAACACGTGACGGATACAGGTAACACGTGAAGGATACAGGTAACACGTGACGGATGTATGTAACACGTGAAGGATACAGGCAACACGTGAAGGATACAGGCAACACGTGAAGGATACAGGCAACACGTGACGGATCTATGTAACACGTGACGGATACAGGTAACACGTGACGGATGTATGTAACGCGTGACGGATACAGGTAACACGCGACGGATACAGGTAACACATGACGGACACAGGTAACACGTGCCGGATACAGGTAACACGTGAAGGATACAGGTAACACGTGACGGATGTATGTAACACGTGAAGGATACAGGTAACACGTGACGGATACAGGTAACACGTGACGGATACAGGTAACACGTGAAGGATACAGGTAACACGTGACGGATGTATGTAACACGTGAAGGATACAGGCAACACGTGAAGGATACAGGCAACACGTGACGGATCTATGTAACACGTGAAGGATACAGGTAACACGTGACGGATACAGGTAACACGTGACGGATACAGGTAACACGTGACGGATGTATGTAACACGAAGGATACAGGTAACACGTGACGGATACAGGTAACACGTGACGGATGTATGTAACACGTGACGGATCTATGTAACACGTGACGGATGTATGTAACACGTGAAGGATACAGGTAACACGTGACGGATACAGGTAACACGTGACGGATGTATGTAACACGTGAAGGATACAGGTAACACGTGACGGATACAGGTAACACGTGACGGATCTATGTAACACGTGAAGGATACAGGTAACACGTGACGGATACAGGTAACACGTGACGGATGTATGTAACACGTGACGGATCTATGTAACACGTGACGGATGTATGTAACACGTGAAGGATACAGGTAACACGTGACGGATGTATGTAACACGTGACGGATGTATGTAACACGTGACGGATCTATGTAACACGTGACGGATCTATGTAACACGTGAAGGATACAGGTAACACGTGACGGATCTATGTAACACGTGAAGGATACAGGTAACACGTGACGGATACAGGTAACACGTGACGGATCTATGTAACACGTGACGGATCTATGTAACACGTGAAGGATACAGGTAACACGTGACGGATACAGGTAACACGTGACGGATACAGGTAACACGTGACGGATGTATGTAACACGTGACGGATCTATGTAACACGTGACGGATGTATGTAACACGTGAAGGATACAGGTAACACGTGACGGATACAGGTAACACGTGACGGATCTATGTAACACGTGACGGATACAGGTAACACGTGACGGATCTATGTAACACGTGAAGGATACAGGTAACACGTGACGGATCTATGTAACACGTGACGGATGTATGTAACACGTGACGGATCTATGTAACACGTGACGGATGTATGTAACACGTGACGGATACAGGTAACACGTGACGGATCTATGTAACACGTGACGGATACAGGTAACACGTGACGGATGTATGTAACACGTGACGGATGTATGTAACACGTGACGGATCTATGTAACACGTGAAGGATACAGGTAACACGTGACGGATCTATGTAACACGTAACGGATCTATGTAACACGTGACGGATACAGGTAACACGTGACGGATGTATGTAACACGTGACGGATCTATGTAACACGTGACGGATCTATGTAACACGTGAAGGATACAGGTAACACGTGACGGATCTATGTAACACGTGACGGATCTATGTAACACGTGACGGATACAGGTAACACGTGACGGATGTATGTAACACGTGACGGATCTATGTAACACGTGACGGATGTATGTAACACGTGACGGATACAGGTAACACGTGACGGATCTATGTAACACGTGACGGATGTATGTAACACGTGACGGATACAGGTAACACGTGACGGATCTATGTAACACGTGACGGATGTATGTAACACGTGAAGGATACAGGTAACACGTGACGGATACAGGTAACACGTGACGGATCTATGTAACACGTGACGGATCTATGTAACACGTGAAGGATACAGGTAACACGTGAAGGATACAGGTGACACGTGACGGATCTATGTAACACGTGAAGGATACAGGTAACACGTGACGGATCTATGTAACACGTGAAGGATACAGGTAACGCGTGACGGATCTATGTAACACGTGACGGATACAGGTAACACGTGACGGATACAGGTAACACGTGACGGATGTATGTAACACGTGAAGGATACAGGTAACACGTGACGGATCTATGTAACACGTGACGGATGTATGTAACGCGTGACGGATCTATGTAACACGTGAAGGATACAGGTAACACGTGAAGGATACAGGTAACACGTGACGGATCTATGTAACACGTGGCGGATCTATGTAACACGTGACGGATCTATGTAACACGTGAAGGATACAGGTCGTAACCGCCGGACGCGTTGTTAGCACGTTGAGCAGCATTCAAATGAAGCGGCCGTGCGGTTGAGCGGCTGGGCGCGGTACTGACGCCTCGGACCGGCCACTGGCTTCATCGCCAGCAGAGCAGAGGGCCAGAACAGAGGCAGTGGCTGCGGGATAGTGAACACTTCCTACAGCAGCGGGGGCTGCCGGCCCGAGAACACGCTTCCTACATAGGTAATACACAGCTGCGGAGTGGCGGCCAGCCCACAGCTGTGGCGTGGGGGCGGGCCGTGGGGGCCGTCCTGCCACCAGTCAGAGGTGTCTGAACCCGTTGTGGCGTGGGGGCGGGCCGCGAGGGCCGTCCTGCCGACCGGCCACCAGTCAGAGGTGTCTGAACCCGGCGGGCCGCTGACTGGCAGCCAGTTCCGGCGGGTGGAGCCAACTCTGCAGCCGTGGTCACCACCCGGCTCACTGCGTGCAAGGGTCACACAGCAGCCGGTCACCGCACAGGTTAGACTCGGGAATAGTCAATGGAAGCAAGACATCCGGGTCGATAACGGTAGTCTACGATGGTATCCCGATCTGGTCTTCTGTCGCATGCCGGTCTCGATACCGGCGTACGTCCGATATACGTCGTACATCCGATATACGGTCCGATATACGGCGTACGTCCGATACACGGCGTACGCCCGATATACGGCGTACGTCTGTCCGATATACGGCGTACGTCCGATATACGGCGTACGTCCGATATACGGCGTACGTCCGATATACGGCGTACGTCCGATATACGGCGTACGTCCGATATACGGCGTACGTCCGATATACGGCGCTGGCAGGGTTGCGCGACCCAACACTGCCGTGAGAACGGAAGCCGGACAAGCCGAACGGTTTCAATGTTGAGCCATATATCGTGTTCAGGATTACGTCCAGTCTCAGTTCCATCACGCCCGCCACACACAGAAGCATACCCTCAGAGCTCGGCATTCCTGGCCGCTGCCTTTAAACAGCGGTCCACCCGCGACGCATCAGTTCCATGGCGACCGTGCACTAAAAGCCGTACCTGGCATCTGTCGGCGGCACACGCACACCGCCGGTCCACACGGGGGTGATGGTGGCGATAACAGCTGACTCCGCCGCGATACAGCGCCGAGACGCCGCCCGCCCGGCAAGGTCAGGGCGGCTGGGCGGGGGCAGGGCGGGGTGGCGGCCCGGCAGCAGAAGCCGACGGCTCACAGCCCCGCCGTGGCCGAAAGTTGTCGATCTGTGACCAGCAAGTCACCAAGTCCGTCTGCCCTGCACCTCCGCTCTCAGAGCTCGTGTCCGCCGCCTCTCGACTGGTCTCATAGCTCAGCCTCTCAGAGAGAGTCAGCCACCAACTGCCGACCATTTCCGGTCAGACTGCAGACTGCACAGCCGGCGTGAAAGGGAATAAATAGGTCACCTTGAAAGTTGTCTTGAAATTTGGCTATACGGAGTATTTCGAGCTGAAAAAACGAATATGGCATTTGTTTGGACGATAGATGGATATTCGTCGAAAAATGGGCATATTTCTCTTTTCTCCTTCACAGCCATAAACTTCATGGCAATTATGACGTCATGCATATGGTAGCTTGGATATGGAAACTATTACACACAATAACGACGGACTTTAGGCATCTATACGCAGGCTGCTTGTAACGTAAACAACCGTTGTGAGGACCCGAAACAAGTTTCGGGGAAATGAAACTTCTTCAAAAGGGGGCCCATCAGTCCTGTGTCGAAATTACTTAGCGTAGCGAGGTAAGTATTTCACCACAACCCGCTTTTCGTTCTGCTCTACAAATCTGCTATCTCAGTTCAAAACCCCATGTTAAAGGTGAACTTCCCTTTAACCCACCGACAGGCAAAGACGTTCGATAGTGATCCCAGCCGTTCACATATCGTGCACGATCGAGCTGGGATTTCAGCCGGGACCGGTCTGCAGTCATGTCAGACCGCCAGAGGCCGCACAACACACGCCGAGCGGCCGCCCAGCCGGCTCGGGACCGCTCAACGTTAGACTGTACGTAGCTCGCAACGGTCCGCCCGGCCGGCGTCAAGCTGAACACATCCAGTCAACAGCGCAGTGTACAGGACAGCAGCGTCGCTGGCCAGCATTACACAAGGCGGCGGCAATCCGTTACCAGTATGTGCCGCACCCCGCCGCGTCGGAGATCGTCCCGGACAGGCAGGCCGGCGTGTCGCCTCTGCAGCATTCTGCACCGTAAGTGTCGTCACGGATACCAGCACGCCACTCTGCAGTCACAATAGCAGACAGTGGCCGACACAAAAATCACAGCAGCAAAACAAGAGAAAATGCTACAGCCTGTTTTCTGTTTAGGTTATGCTGCATGAATATGTCATGAGCAGCGTGCTCAAAGTGCACCAGGTAGCCCCTGCACTCGTCGCTTCTGAATTCGCTGCAGGGCGGGCTCTGCGGGTGACGGGGCGGTTTGTCCTCGGGTCCTGCCTCGGGTCGGCCGCTGACACGGCGAGCGGCGCCGGGCGCGGCGGCGGCGGGGGCACGTCTCCGTGACTGGGAACGGCGGGGGCGGCGGGCGACAACCCTGCCGCGACCGCCGGCGACCCCGCGACCTTGACGTCTGTCACCGCTAGCCGCCGCCGGCAGTGGAGGGAGACAGCCAGGGAGCGGGGAGGGAGACAGGGAGCGGGGAGCGAGACAGGTGAGGCGGCCCCACCTGGCGCGTCCGTCCCATCACCCCATCACCCCGGCTGGCCGGAGGCGGCGCTCCAATTACTAACGGCCGGCCCGAGCGGGGGCGGGCGGCGGGGCCAGGTAACACCGAACTACACACAGCCGTCCCACACAGACCACACACCCACGGTCTCATGTGCAGACAAACCCAGACCCTGCTGTGTAACACCGGGCAGGCTGCCCTTCCCAGCGCAGAACTCAGCCATTCAGCCGCTCTATGACAGCTAGCAACAGCCAGTGACCCCCCAGCCGCTCTATGACAGCTAGCAACTGCCAGTGACCCCCCAGCCGCTCTATGACAGCTAGCAACAGCCAGTGACCCCCCAGCCGCTCTATGACAGCTAGCAACAGCCAGTGACCCCCCAGCCGCTCTATGACAGCTAGCAACTGCCAGTGACCCACCAGCCGCTCTATGCCAGCTAGCAACTGCCAGTGACCCACCAGCCGCTCTATGACAGCTAGCAACAGCCAGTGGCCCAGCAGCCGCTCTATGACAGATAGCAACTGCCAGTGGCCCATCAGCCGCTCTATAACAGCTAGCAACTGCCAGTGGCCCACCAGCCGCTCTATGACAGCTAGCAACTGTCAGTGGCCCACCAGCCGCTCTATGACAGCTAGCAACAGCCAGTGACCCACCAGCCGCTCTATGCCAGCTAGCAACTGCCAGTGACCCACCAGCCGCTCTATGACAGCTAGCAACAGCCAGTGTCCCAGCAGCCGCTCTATGACAGCTAGCAACAGCCAGTGGCCCACCAGCCGCTCTATGACAGCTAGCAACTGCCAGTGGCCCACCAGCCGCTATATGACAGCTAGCAACAGCCAGTGGCCCACCAGCCGCTCTATGACAGCTAGCAACTGTCAGTGGCCCACCAGCCGCTCTATGACGGCTAGCAACAGCCAGTGGCCCACCAGCCGCTCTATGACAGCTAGCAACTGCCAGTGGCCCACCAGCCGCTCTATGACAGCTAGCAACAGTCAGTGGCCCACCAGCCGCTCTATGACAGCTAGCAACTGCCAGTGGCCCACCAGCCGCTCTATGACAGCTAGCAACAGCCAGTGGCCCACCAGCCGCTCTATGACAGCTAGTAACAGCCAGTGGCCCACCAGCGCGGGGTGCACCATGTCACTCAGGCGGCGGGACGGAGCGGCGCCGTTCATTCACCAGTCACCAGCAGCCAGTCACCGCATGCCAATGGACCAGTAGCCGGCCACCGCCTGTCAATGGACCAGTAGCCAGCCACCACATGTCAAACCGATCACGTGACCGGCACGGAAACCACACCACACCGCGGCGCGCATAGCATGGACCAGTAGCCAGCCACCACATGTCAAACCGATCACGTGACCGGCACGGAAACCACACCACACCGCGGCGCGCATACCATGACCATTTGGCGACAGAACCAGTGTCGTACACCGCCAGTGCCGCCGCGTGCATTGATAACTATCTGCCGCCGACATGTCACTCCAGGACAGCCGTTTCAGTCAGCGTGGTCCAGCTCCAATCCCCGGTGGTGCCCCACTCCAATGGCTTGTTGATCCCCGTGCCGGCACGACAGTCGACGTCGCGTTTGTTTTCCGGCTTACTACCCCCCGCCATGGCATGGCACGACAGGCCACGACACCGCCTGACCTGGCCGTCAGGTGGCCCAGATCGGGGCGGCGTTCTGCGAACCCCCCGCCTGTCGATACGCCGGGGCGACACGGCCGGCACGGCCGGCACGCCAGGTACGGCGCCGGACCGCGGCGGCCGTGACACAGCCCCTGAACACTGGATCGTGGGTCGTGGGTCGTGACAGCAGCCAGCCGATAGTCACCGCCCATTGAGCCGCCAGTTCCAGGACCAATACTTCGTAGACAATATCAATATCAGAACTCCTGCTGTAAGCAATAAGGTGCATAAGGTTTGCATATAAATGTTTCTAGTGAATCAGTTAGGGCCTTCCAAGGCATTGTCTGACGCAACGCCAACTCGAAATGTGTCGGTATTTTTCATCAGAATATTTCATCAGACCAGGACTTCTGACCAGGAAGGCGAAGTCAGCGAGTGTGTGTGTGTGTGTGTGGGGGGGGGGGGCAACAAGATATACGTAGCGTTTCAATATGAGACACCGTTAACCGACGAAGCTCATTTAGATGTCACCTTGCCGGTAACCGGACAAAAGTTCGTAAACATAAGGTTCGTAACGGAAAAAGTTCGTAAGCAAAGGTTCGTATGCAAAGGTTCGTATGCAAAGGTTCGTATGTAAAGGTTCGTATGCAAAGGTTCGTATGCAAAGGTTCGTATCGGATAAGGTTCGTATGGGATAAAGTTCGTAATGGCTAAAGTTCGTAATGGAAAAGGTCCGTAACGGATAAAGTTCGTATTCAAAAAGTTCGTAACGGATAAAGTTCGTATACAAAAGGTTCGTATAGTGAAGTTCGTAAAGGAAAAAGTTCGTAATGGAAAAAGTTCGTAAGCAAAAGTTCGTAAGCAAAGGTTCGTATGCAAAGGTTCGTATCGGATAAGGTTCGTATGGGATAAAGTTCGTAACGGCTAAAGTTTGTAATGGAAAAGGTTTGTATCGGATGAAGTTCGTATTACAAAAGTTCGTAACGGATAAAGTTTGTATGCAAAAGGTTCGTATGCTGAAGTTCGTAAAGGAAAAAGTTCCTAATGGAAAAAGTTCGTAAGCAAAGGTTCGTATTCAAAGGTTCGTATCGGATAAGGTTCCGAACCTTTGCTTACGAACTTTTTCCATTACGAACTTTTTCCTTTACGAACTTCAGCATACGAACCTTTTGCATACGAACTTTATCCGTTACGCACTTTTTGAATACGAACTTTATCCGATACGAATTTTCTCCGTTGCGAACTTTAGCCGTTACGAACTTTATTCCATACGAACCTTATCCGATACGAACCTTTGCATACGAACCTTTGCTTACGAACTTTTTCCGTTATGAACCTTATGTTTACGAACTTTGGTCCGGGAAGCCACCTTGCCGGCTAATCAGACAAAGAGGCCAGTCGAAGGCCTCCAGCGCGTCATGGTCACCGAACAGCAGCACACCTGGGTTGGCCGTGGGCGAGCCTCGTCTGGCGTCCGACTCAGTCAATCGATGGCATCAGATCAGACAGATCAAATCACATCACAGATGGTGTGTCGACACCGAGGGCGGCTGAATGCAGTGGACGGACAGACTCCAGTCCGAAGGCTGCTGTCTATACGTCAGTCAGTCGGTCCGGCTGGTTGGCTGGCTGGGTAGCCGGCTGACTGCCTGGGTAGCCCGCTGGCTGGGTGCTATACGTCAGTCAGTCGGTCCGGCTGGCTGGCTGGGTGGGTGGGTAGCCGGCTGGCTGGGTGGGTAGCCGGCTGGGTGGGTGCTATACGTCAGTCAGTCGGTCCGGCTGGCTGGCTGGGTAGCCGGCCGGCTGGGTGGGTAGCCGGCCGGCTGGGTGGACGGACGGGCCAAGCCCAGTGCCGAGACACGCCCCATGGCGGAGATCCGGTGGTGTGGCGAACGGGGGCTGCAGTTCCTTCCCTGCCAGACTTCCATCTCGTTCCGAGGTCACTGGTTTTAGAGGTCAGTGCGGTCAGTCGCGCCCCGCCTGACGTCCCTATCCTGCAGGCGGTATGTCAGAGCGGTTACGCTGATACACCCCTGAAGTCCCCGCTGGCCGGTCCGCGCCTGAAGTCCCCGCTGGCCGGTCCGCGCCTCAAGTCCCCGCTGGCCGGTCCGCGCCTCAAGTCCCCGCTGGCCGGTCCGCGCCTCAAGTCCCCGCTGGCCGGTCCGCGCCTGAAGTCCCCGCTGGCCGGTCCGCGCCTGAAGTCCCCGCTGGCCGGTCCGCGCCTGAAGTCCCCGCTGGCCGGTCCGCGCGGCGTCCCCGCTGGCCGGTCCGCGCCTGAAGTCCCCGCTGGCCGGTCCGCGCCTGAAGTCCCCGCTGGCCGGTCCGCGCCTGAAGTCCCCGCTGGCCGGTCCGCGCCTGAAGTCCCCGCTGGCCGGTCCGCGCCTGAAGTCCCCGCTGGCCGGTTCGCGCCTGAAGTCCCCGCTGGCCGGTCCGCGCCTGAAGTCCCCGCTGGCCGGTCCGCGCCTGAAGTCCCCGCTGGCCGGTCCGCGCGTCGTTGGACCGGTGGCCTGGCCGTATGCCACGGCCTCACTGAGATACGGCTGAGGAAGAGGGCGGAGGCAGCAGAAGTTGTCTCTACGCTCTCTGAGAAACTTGGCTGTGAATTGTGGTGATTTTGGTGTAAGGCGCCGCCAGAGAAACTTAATTGCGACCAAATTATGCCTTCAAATAGAGAAAACTGTTTAAATCGGCTTTGACCTCTACCCCGCTAGGAGAGAAGGCGGACGGCATTATCCGTACATACCTCGTATTACAGTCAGCTTCTAGCCTTATCGACGCAGACACCAAACGCAAGGCCGCCTCCCCGCAGTCAACTTAGTCTTCGAATGTCCGAGGAGTGGAAACTGACTAGCCCCTAGCGACTATAACCATTAACCAAATGCGATAGCATGGGAAATAGCGGCCAGAGCCGACCAGCCAAGAGCTGTGTGACTCTCTATGCACTCTCTATGTGAAGAGTTCAGGAGCCTTTACAGGCCTTCTCTGACTCGATCGAAGCCAGCGATCCGGACAGGGCGGCGCAGCGGCGGTGACCCCAGCGTCCGAGGCCGATGATAATCTCGCGTGTTCGCCACTCACGCAGAGCCAACAGGAGAGCGCTGTCAGAGGAGGCACGAATGTCGTCCCCGGCCGAGAGCGCTGTCAGAGGCGGCACGAATGTCGTCCCCCGCTGTCCGAGACAGCACTCAAACTCTCCTCACGGGCGCCGATGTAAATATACGCGGTTGGGATAGCAAACACATGGGCCAGACCGCGGCCGTCCCGCCGGCTCTTATCGATGGGACCAGCAGTTGTAGCCGCGGGGCTGAGTCCATTTGTAATTCATCGACAAAAAAATCCGGCCGGAAGGCGCGGTGACCTTCGGAGGAGGGCTCCCTGCACGCGCCCAGCTGAGGTCACTGCTGAGGCCACCTGGGTCCTTCCCAGCGTGTTCGGCTGTGAACATCATCTGAACCGCCACCTGACGCGTCATAGGAGGGTCAATAGTGGATTAAAACCAATGTCAGTGTAGTCAAATTTCGGGCGACAACAATATCAAACTATATTACGAACTAAATGTTATCACAAGAAGTTCTGTCAAGAGCCACTGCCCGTGGAAAGAAGAGTCATTTGGACAACTGTTAAGTCTATACACAGCACGATGCGGGTGGCCAGGTAGCTGCAGAAGTTGGCTGGTAACTGACCGGATCCGGTGACCTGTGGCTGGTCTCGGCACCCCGTGCGGGCCCCATGTGACCGGCGCGCAGCTGGCATCCCGGCCCCGGTCAGCCCACCTGGCCAGCTCCTAATAAGGCGCTGCGTCGAGTGCCGATTCGAACCGCCATCCGTCCGCCGCCAGCCAGCCAGTCCCGACGCCTGTCCTCTCCCACCTCTCCTCTCCCACCGGCAGCCGACGGGAGACAGGACGGCCTTCCATGGCCGCCAGCGACCGCTCTCCCGGAGCGCCACGTGCCCCCCTCCCCCTGACACCCACAAACCGCAGCAGCCGCAACACAGGATCAGCCGTGATTCGGCAGAGTCGCTGCAGCCCAGCCTGCTGCAGTCGGCAGAATAAGCTGTGAGGCCGCCAGGTAGTCAGCCAACCCCAGCACACTCAGCGTATTCCCAGCGTGCAACTCCATCGCGGCCCGGCCGCCGGGAGCCCGCCGGGAGCCCGCCGGGAGCCCGCCGGGAGCCCGCCGGCCGCTCCTGGACCCGCCTGCAACAAAGCCGGGCCGTCGGCGGACCCGTGCCGCCCACCGCCGACACACCGACCATAAACACGTGTTTTTGCCGCGCGTCCGGCCGCCACCGGCGATACGCTGGATCAGCCCATTGTGGCGGCATCCAATAAGTCAATTGCCGGACAGCTATCGGTGTACCGCACGCGTGTATCGTAAACGGGACGACCCTCGTCCAAACGGCGGCAGAGATTGACGCTTCGATCAGACACGTCTGACGAAAAAACCGTGGCGATGATTAACTGATGACGCACACACACACACACTGATATCACTGGTGATATCACTGATGATATCGGAGTTGCTAGGTGTCTCGCCAGTCACCATTGAACAATCGCTCGTGCTCAGCAACGTATTACACCTCCCTTCTGGGACATCCTGATTCACATATCTCCATCGGGAGTATGCTCGGTCTGATGGCGGTCCATCGGGAGTATGCTCGGTCTGGTGGCGGTCCATCGGGAGTATGCTCGGTCTGATGGCGGTCCATCGGGAGTATGCTCGGTCTGGTGGCGGTCCATCGGGAGTATGCTCGGTCTGGTGGCGGTCCATCGGGAGTATGCTCGGTCTGATGGCGGTCCATCGGGAGTATGCTCGGTCTGGTGGCGGTCCATCGGGAGTATGCTCGGTCTGGTGGCGGTCCATCGGGAGTATGCTCGGTCTGATGGCGGTCCATCGGGAGTATGCTCGGTCTGGTGGCGGTCCATCGGGAGTATGCTCGGTCTGGTGGCGGTCCATCGGGAGTATGCTCGGTCTGATGGCGGTCCATCGGGAGTATGCTCGGTCTGGTGGCGGTTGTGCCGACTTAGTGATAACATTGCTTCCAACAGCTGAGACAAAGCGACGAATAATGTGCAGCCACAGACGCGCAGGCGCTTTTAAAGGGAATAGGTCACCTTGAAAGTTGTCTTGAAGTTCAACCATTAGGTGCATCTTGAGCTCAAAACTATGAATATGACTTTGGTTTGGACAACTGATGGATATATGTGGAGAAAGAAGTAAGTTTCTCTTTCTATTTCACGAGAAATCGTACGATAGCAGCTGGCGTTCTGGCTCCGCCCCGCTCCGCCTGACGCCAAGTACAGTCTCTGACAAGGGGCCGCCGCGCCGGCCGGGCGGCTGAGCGGATATTAACGAGGGGTCGTGACCAGAGACTACGTGCCAGAGAGTGTACCTGCCTCCGGCGGCGGCGGCGGCGAGCGTTCATTCCCCGATCGTGGCCCGGAACAGGGGGATTGAAATCGGGCCCACTAGTCCTGTGTCGAAATTACTTAACGTAGAGAGGTAATTCTTTCACCACAAATCATTTTGAGATCTGTTCTACAAATCTGCTATCTCAGTCCAAAACCCCATGTTAAAGGTGAACTATTCCCTTTAAATCAGTTATGTTCATTTAACATCGCATGCATCACGCTAATATTAATCAGAAGATAAAGGGTGAGACAAAGTCGTCCTTCTGTCCCAGGGTTCCCGTCCCATCACCTGTCCCAGGGTTCCCGTCCCATCACATGTCCCAGGGTTCCCGTTCCATCACCTGTCCTGTCCCAGGGTTCCCGTCCCATCACCTGTCCCAGGGTTCCCGTCCCATCACCTGTCCCAGGGTTCCCGTCCCATCACCTGTCCCAGGGTTCCCGTCCCATCACATGTCCTGTCCTAGGGTTCCCGTTCCATCACCTGTCCTGTCCCAGGGTTTCCGTCCCATCACCTGTCCCAGGGTTCCGTCCCATCACCTGTCCCAGGGTTCCCGTCCCATCACATGTCCTGTCCCAGGGTTCCCGTCCCATCACCTGTCCCAGGGTTCCCGTCCCATCACCTGTCCCAGGGTTCCGGTCCCATCACCTGTCCCAGGGTTCCCGTCCCATCACCTGTCCCAGGGTTCCCGTCCAATCACCTGTCCCAGGGTTCCCGTCCCATCACCTGTCCCAGGGTTCCCGTCCCATCACCTGTCCTGTCCTAGGGTTCCCGTCCCATCACCTGCCCCAGGGTTCCCGTCCCATCACCTGTCCCAGGGTTCCCGTCCCATCACCTGTCCCAGGGTTCCCGTCCCATCACCTGTCCCAGGGTTCTCGTCCCATCACCTGTCCCAGGGTTCCCGTCCCAACACCTGTCCCAGGGTTCCCGTCCCATCACCTGTCCCAGGGTTCCCGTCCCATCACCTGTCCCAGGGTTCCCGTCCCATCACCTGTCCCAGGGTTCCCATCACCTGTCCCAGGGTTTCCGTCCCATCACCTGTCCCAGGGTTCCCGTCCCATCACCTGTCCCAGGGTTCCCGTCCCATCACCTGTCCCAGGGTTCCCGTCCCATCACCTGTCCCAGGGTTCCCGTCCCATCACCTGTCCCAGGGTTCCCATCACCTGTCCCAGGGTTTCCGTCCCATCACCTGTCCCAGGGTTCCCGTCCTATCACCTGTCCCAGGGTTTCCGTCCCATCACCTGTCCCAGGGTTCCCGTCCCATCACCTGTCCCAGGGTTCCCGTCCTATCACCTGTCCCAGGGTTCCCGTCCCATCACCTGTCCCAGGGTTCCCGTCCCATCACCTGTCCCAGGGTTCCCGAGCATCTCTTTACAGTAACCATAACCAATTAACCCGCGCACTGCAGGGGGTTGATTTCCGCCCCCCCCCCCTCAGGTTTTTCTAAGATAGCGAAAAAAACGGCGGCGCGCAGCGCCGCCGGGTTTTGATACACCTGTTAGGACATCAATTACGCACACCTTGAAGAAAAAAATATGCTCGGGTCATCTCAGGTCAGGTCACCAGACCAGGTCAAGTAACCCCACAACCAAAAATGTTTGCAGTTGTGCCAAAGCCAGAGTTTTTCACCGATCAGGTTGAAACTTACAGGATGTCATGAGGGCATCAGTACTTACAATTCGTATTACTCGGAATTTTGATATCGGTGACCTAAGGTCAGGTCAATTTCGTAACCTCCCCATAATAAGTCAATGGGGAAATATACAAATGCTTCCTATTTCAAGGATATGCATGGTACTAGTCCAATTACTTCTGGATCATGTTATTATAGGATATTCTTGATGATCCAAGTGTAAGTTTTGTTCAGTGACCCCTATTGGGTCATTTGAGGTCATGCGAGGTCACCATCACTTTTTTGTCAATAACTCTCGACATAATGAAGATAGAGAAGTAAAACAGACATCAATGTGTTTGTCTCGTCGAGACACGTCTTCCCATATGCAACAGCCCTACTTGGGTCACCACTTGACCTTGACCTTAGGTAAAATTGTTAAGTTGACTTAACAAGGTCACCATATATATCATTCAAAGCGCCTTGACAAGATAAACACAATGGCGTAAACAGTTTTCCGTTATCTTTATTAAGTAAAAAGTTAATAGCAAAAACGATTTAGCAAAAACACGGCATTTTTGTCTTTTTGACCTCTAGAGCCTCAAATATTGACCTGAGATCAAATCTGAGGACACCTCAGCGATTACAAATTTCACTGGCTGGCGTTTGCTTTTTTCCGTTTGTTTCTAACTATCATCGTTTCTGAGATATATGGGAAATTATGGAGCGATGTCCTAAAACAGGAAAAAATGAAAAATTTGACCTTTGATGACCTCTGGTGACCTCAATTTTGACCTGACTTTAAAAAAAACACTGAAATACTTTCGATAGAACATGTATGCAGCTATCAAATGCCTTTTTCCGCTTCTCGCTACGTTGCGTAGTTTTCGAGATCTCTGGGGGGGGGGGGGGGCGCGAAAATCAACCCCCCTGCAGTTCGTGTTCGGCGCAAAGCCCCTGCAGTGCGCGGGTTAAGATGTACACCAACATATAAGAAGGCTGGGAAATGCCAGCAGCCACGGTCACATCCTACACAACGGAGTTAGTCGTGACAACATATTTCCTGCATTGAGGCAAAAAAGGTAAAGGCAAGCGGCTACGTCAATAAACGCCTAGTCACAGCCACACAGGCAGTGACTTGGACTTGATTCGCCACTGCCCGCGTCTGTTTTTGCCCCGCGAACGTCGGCACTGTGAAGAACCCCGAGGCAATACCAATGGGGTAACGGCGAAAGGAAGCCGCAGGAGTGGAATCGGACGGGACGGGTCTGAGTCGGCCCGGAACCGGACCCGTCACGTCACGTCACGTCACGTCACGTCACGCGTCACGGCGGGCGGCGTCGTGACTCAGCGTGGCCGTCACGGCGCGGCCGGGCGTCACGACCCCATCTCGCGGTGTCAGCCGAGGCCGGAGAGACATGCCGTCGCCGTCGCCGCCGCGGACGGTGGAGCCCCGCCGCCCCCGCCCCCGCCCCCGCTCCGAGACCGCCTGACGAGGCAATTTACCTCTCGACAATCAATCGGACGTTTGTTTGTCTGACAACCTGACGAATCATGGCGCCGCTCGAGGCCGGATTTGATCACAAGATGGAGTGATTTCGCAGCATGTTTTCTCACGAGATACAGCTGGGAGAATGAGATCACTCGCTGCCCAACAGGGACAAAGAGTGCGACAAAGCGCGTCCCGTCCCGTCCGTTTCGGTCGGCCGGCGATGTCCATGAGGAAAGCCCGACCGGTGCACGGCGGAATGGTGCAATGGTGCAGAGATAATCGTCCCCGCACGACCGGTCCGACCTTTGGTGACGCAAGGTTTAGCCGCAGTCCGGCGGCCAGCGAGCCACTCCCCGCTCAGGCAGATGGCCATGACCGGTTCAGTACAGTGTCCTAGCATTGGGAAATTTGGGTGTAAAACGACAACCTATGGATACTATTTGTCCACCCTTTTCCAAAGTTTTACTGTGAATTTTCCACTCCTTATTTCAAAATGTATTGGATATTGGAACCCTGATACTGATTTATGGATGTAATGATGGGGACAGCCTGTGCAGGGAAAGACAGATAAGAATTGGCATAGGTACCTAATAACTAATTCTGGTGAGCGGGTAATTGGATATTGATAAAGCCAAGCACATATTTTTTTGTTGAATTTTCTACTCTTTATGCTTATTTTTAGCCATAATCTTCCACTCTGCCCCCCAGCTCCAAAGCAATCCTAGGACCGTGGTTCAGTAGACTCCCTGACCGCGCCTGGCCTGACCTCTGACCAGCATATGGGGAGGCTCCTCACAACACCGCACCGACAGCAGACCACACACAACATACACGTCCCGCGGGGAGCTCACGGGGAGGCGACACACGGCACCACCGACAGCAGACCCCCCCCCCCCCCCCCTCCACACACACACAGCATGTCAAATGTCACCGCCGGCCAGACGCGCACACCACCCAGCTAGCGGGTGCCCCCCCCCCCCCCCCGGCATGTGTAGGAGCAGGCGGTTTCCCGCCTGCCCAGTCCCCGCCGCCGAGTCGGCGAGGCCGTTTCCTGTCGTCCAGCGCAGCGATCACGCCGGCCAGGTGTTAACGGACATCCTGCGACCTTCCTGGTGTCGGCCTGACTCATCACACCCACCTTGTGAGTAGGCGATGGTGCGCGCCGCCGCCCGAGCCCGCCGCGTCGCCGGCGACGGCGAGCCGCGCCGGAACTTGCGCGGCAGGGAGCGCGTGCTGCCCGGCCCGTCCGTCAGCCGCTGGCGGCAGGAGGCCGGACGCAGCTGGTCCCGCATGGTGCCTCGTGCCGCCACGATGTCACCCGACCGCATGCGCGCCGCTCTCCCCGCGCGTCACGCGCCGCTCTCAGTCACCCGCTCCGCTGTCTCCCCGCTGTCTCAGAACCGGCGGGCCGGCGCCGTCATGTCGCGCCCGGCCGGCCAAGGTGGAACGGAGCGCCCGGTACACGCCGAACGCTGTGACGGAGTCAGCTCAACCCGCGGTCTGACGTGGACAGGCGTGAAACACAGGACACGGCGGACGGTCCGCGGGCTGCGGCTCGGACACCTGGACAGGACAGCCGGGGAGGGACAGGACGGACCGCAACGTGTACTGTCCACACAGTACCAGCTCCGGCAGTACTGGCTAGCCGAGAGACAAGTCCACCCCCACTGCCTCTCTTCAGCGCGGCGCAACTGCGACTTCGGCCGGATAGTCCGCGAGCACGTCACGTCAGGTCACGTATCGCGCGTCACAGCCGGGCGTACCACGCCTCGTACCACCCGCCGTCACCGTCACTATCCCGCACAACACGGCGACTGTGCGCGCGGCGTCCTCACAGTTCACGCAGCAGCGGCGCACCTGTCCGTCCCGACCGACGGCCAGCGTACTACTGACGGCGGCGGCGGCGGCGGCGGCGGCGGCGCTGTGCCGCCGTCCGGTCGGCATCGAGGTGCAAACCCACCACCACCTGCCGCCCACCGCAGCTCCGGCCACTGCGGCGTGGCCGCTGATAAAGGCAGACGGGAACAAAACTTATAAGCTGATAAGATAACGGATAAACTTGGAATCTTCGTATTCCGTTTCATAAGTATACTGGAAAACAAAACGTTTTACAACAACAAAAAAAACTGCACCGAAATGTATCGACATCCTGTGTGAGCACAGGGGATGCCTTGATGCCTTCCCGATCTGTTTCCGAATCAAGGGTCGATAACCGAGCCAACGGACAAGCTAACGTCAGTCAGCTGGGGTTGTTGGTCCATTAATGATACAGCGTCAACAGACGGAAGTCCCAGCCGAGCGTGAAGGATGACTCACAATCAACTAAGGACTCAGGAGCGTGGGAGTCAGGCACTACCTCGCAGGTGGACATTGGTATGAGCCGAGAACCCGACCCCTCCACAGTAGAGAGCCAGGCCTCGCCGCCCCACGCTCTCTGCCCCTCCGCCGGCCGACCGGAGTCGGAGGGGTGGGGCCTCCTCCGTGGCCAGGTAGGAGTCACACCACACGTCCCGGGCCCGCTGACGGCCGGAGTCGGAGTCGGAGGGGTGGGGCCTCCTCCGTGGCCAGGTAGGAGTCACACCACACGTCCCGGGCCCGCTGACGGCCGGAGTCGGAGTCGGAGGGGTGGGGCCTCCTCCGTGGCCAGGTAGGAGACACACCACACGTCCCGGGCCCGCTGACGGCCGGAGTCGGAGTCGGAGGGGTGGGGCCTCCTCCGTGGCCAGGTAGGAGACACACCACACGTCCCGGGCCCGCTGACGGCCGGCCGGAGTCGGAAGGGTGGGGCCTCCTCCGTGGCCAGGTAGGAGACACACCATAATCATAATCATAATCATGTATTTCGGAAACATCCATACTGCATGGGTTTTCAGTATTCCACGTCAGTCACATATAAGAGGCGAACGACATACATGCTAAAACAATACACTGAATATAAAGCCATACGCTAAATAAAAGACGACGCAGCAGGTACTGGTACATTGGTACAACTGAGCTAACATCTAACATCATTCAGCCTTTTTTTAAACACTGAGAAGCTCGGTGAGCATCTGACGCGTATGGGCAGTTCGTTCCACGCTCGAGTCGCGCGACTCAGGAAGGAACGCCGCGCAAACTCAGTCCGCACACGTGGAATCTGCAGTTGTCCATCACTGGATGCTCTAGTGCTACGACTGGAGACATCAGCGCGGTGTGTGATATGCCGGCGAATTAGGTCGGGAGCATAGCTGCTGTGCAGCAGTTTGAACATGATATGGAGGTCACGTTCACATATCAGCTCTCCACTTTGAGCCATCTGAGTTTCCTGAGTGACGCAGTCACTCGATCGCGGCGACCCAAGTCCATCACAATACGGACACCGAAATTCATGCACTTCTGCAGACGCTTCTGTTGCGTGACCGTACAGCCTCCCCAAACCGACATGCAGTACCTTATATGGGGGAAAACCAGCGCCTCTACGAGCAGCTGCCTAGTTTGGCGCGGCATACGGCGTCGTATTCTGGCTAGTCCGATCAGCACACAGTAGCATCGTCGCATGATGGTCGAAATATGTTTGTCCCAGGCCAGCGCTGCGTCCACGGTGACACCCAGAACCTTCACTGATTGAGCAGGGGTGATTTCGGAGTTTCCAAAAATAATAGAAAAGTTCGGTTCAATGTTTAAACGTCGTGATTTGAGGATCATCATTTCCGTCTTTGAAGGGTTAATCTTTAACCTGTTCTGAGTAAACCAGTTTAGTGCTATAGTCATATTGTTTTCAACGCGCTCCTTTAGGTCCGAAAGGTTTCGTGGGATGTCAGAGTCGAGGAACTGGGCGTCATCGCGTACATCACAGTTCTACCATGCGGTACATGTTGTGGCATATCGTTCGTGAACAGCAGAAACAGCACGGGTCCAGTATGGAGCCCTGCACTACACCGTGGGACACTGTTAGTTCTCTGCTGGAGCCACCCCTGATTGACTGGGTTCGCCCGCCGAGCCATGCACGAAACCACCTCTGATCTATCCCGTACCACCCCAGCTTCTCCAGGAGACGGCCATGCTCGACACTGTCGAACGCCTTGGAAGTGTCCGCAGTGACGAGTGACGTCACGCGTCCACTGTCAATGTTGTCAGTGACGTATGTGACAGTATCGAGCAGGGCCGCCTCGGTTGAGAGACGGGGCGAAAACCATACTGTTCTGAGCACAGGATGTTGTGACTCATGAGATAGTCCATGAGTTGTGAGCACACAACGCGTTCACAGAGCTTTGACACGACAGGCAATATCGATATGGGCCTATAGTTGCTCGGATCATGCACGTCACCACCCTTGTGCAGAGGAACAACGATAGCGGCTCGCCATGCCGAAGGCAGCTCACAGCGCGTTATACAGCTGTTGATTACATGCAAAATGTGAGGCCCCACAACACTGAATGTCATTCGAATCATGGAGATGATAATACCGTCAGCTCCACTCGCTTTGGAGGCTCTCATGCGCTGCAGGGCCGCGGACAGCACACATCCCGGGCCCGCTGACGGCCGGCCGGAGTCGGAAGGGTGCGGCCTCCTCCGTGGCCAGGTAGGAGCCACATCACACGTCCCGGGCCCGCTGACGGCCGGCCGGTAAACATGACGCCGTGGCTGGCCGGGCCTGAAGACCAGGCCGCTAATCGCGCAGTCATACGCCGCCCCGGACCGCCGCCAGGCACTGGGAACGGAGTTGAGGCCGCCAGGACGTACCATCGCCATACCATTCCATGCCTAGGCCGGATGGAAGGTATAATTTGTTCATAATAACTTCGCCAGCGGCGAAACAGATAGCCAATACAAACAATATCCGTGTCAATCGCTTCAAACTGAATCATAAGGAAGGCACGTATCGTTGATAATTTGGAACCGACCTAAATATTAACCGCTACCCTCAAACTAGTCCAGCAGAAAGCACTGGATAATGCCGCATTAACGAGTCCACAATATGCTGACAGAACCACCTGCCATTGGTTACCGCCTGCCATTTACGGAAGTCGATAAATGATGTATACACAGCACGGGATAATACTGTGGATTGGTCTACCACCACTAATTGTTCCGCTGTTTATCATTAGGTACTGCAAACATATTGTCCGCGGTGGTCCGCGTCCATTCGGCCCCTCCCTGGTCTGCTGCGCTGTACGGCAGGTGTGCGGCACACAGGAGAGAGGCCGCCCCATGACCGGATGTCGACCAGTGGCCGCCGTCTGCGCCGCGCGGCGGTCCCCGGCGTCCCCACTCACGCAGCGTTAATCACGCTGCGTTCCTCCAAGGACGGACGGGGGGGGGGGGGGCACAGGAGGAGCAGACACCGGACGGTGGCGGCCGTAACCCTCCGACTGACCGGAGTGACCAGCCGCCGGCTCCATGGAGTTTAATCAATAATCCCCACCAACGTCTTAACTTAGCCTGTATCAATCAATACGATGAATATTTTTCAAGGAAGCTTTCGATGGCTCGAACTTCGAGGTCTATCGATGCAAACCTGGGAGTTGTATTACAAAGCGTTATTATCCTCGTAAATCTAGCATTACGAAACACCAATGCTGTCACATGAAAACAGATGCAAATGATATGCATTCCGCTTTGGATGTTTCGCATGCATGAATGCATGGGCTGCCACGTTAAAAATACCCCGAACGTCTCGGTCAAACCTAATTTACAACGCAATTTAGATACAAAGGCATACAATACTGTAATCTGATACTATTCTGCCTGAATCATAATGTTATCTGTAGTGTAATCTATAATCTGTATATATGGCTGTAATTTCAACATGTGGATGCCAAACAGCGCTAAAGCTACCGAAACAAACATTATGCAAATCGCAAGAAAGATAGCAGGTGTAACTGAACGGACCACATTGGATAATGACGCGCTGAATCACACTGCAGCCAAGTCCGGGGACCTGGTGCGAGCGACAGCCCACTGGCTCTGCCATCAGCCAAGCCCGGGGAGCTGGTGCGTGGCAGCGACGTACAGCCCACTGGCTCTGCCATCAGCCAAGCCCGGGGAGCTGGTGTGTGGCAGCGAGCCACAGCCCACTGGCTTCAGCCAAGCCCGGGGAACTGGTGCGTGGCAGCGAGCCACAGCCCACTGCCATCAGCCCAGCCCGGGGAGCTGGTGCGTGGCAGCGAGCCACAGCCCACTGGCTCTGCCATCAGCCAAGCCCGGGGAGCTGGTGTGTGGCAGGGACGCACAGCCCACTGGCTTCAGCCAAGCCCGGGGAGCTGGTGTGTGGCAGCGAGCCATAGCCCACTGGCTCTGGCCACGCCGAGAGTGAGATCGCGTCTCCAGAGAAACCCACAGCAAATCACCGCCGACAAGAGACTAACATCTCCCGGTCGCCCTGGAGGTCACAGTGCCGGGTGCAGCTCTCATCTCTGCTCTCACGTGGCGTCATTGGGAAGCTCGCCATCGCCCTGGCAGAGATGAAAACATGACGAAAACTTGCTGAGGATTACGAAGGCCTTTTAATTTTACTACATAAACACCGAAAGTATTTGCTCATGAAAAGCTTTCAAGAACCGTCAAGGTTCAGATGCATTCAATAAATACATACCCTCTGTAGGATGGTTTCACAGCATATAGCCAATGCAGACCGTTTTCGTTGTGTTTCATCTATGCGCGTGGGTGACACGACGGGAGCGTTGGCTGTGCGCTGGGGGGCGGCGGCGGAGCGCGAGAAAGCCGGCAGGAGCGTCCAGATAGCAATCCATCTGAATCTGACCCGGACAGCCGGCACACGGCGGCCCACAGCCTCCGGGGAAACGGCCCACCTCCAGTGGCGAGGCACGCTGCCAAATATACACAGACTATATAACCATATAAGGTAAACGTAAACACTTAATAGTAATTAGTGTCAGCTCTGATCAGTAAGAACTGGACAAGGACAACAGTGTGATGCTGAGGCTTTCAAGAAAAAGAAGGGATAAACGAACTCGCCCATCACTCGTCGAGAGTTCAACCAAAACAAACCCAAATCATTCCGATTCCACATGTGAGAAAGAGAAATGGGTGAAATGAATACATTTAATAATTAATTTAAATAGATGTTTTACGTCGTAACACATCAGGGCTCATCAATCAAAGGCAGACAAAGGGAGGAGACAGCCGATTGTTTAAAATGCAATTACTTTCGCTTTAACAATCTATTTGGAATACTCTTTACGGAATATTTTCCCATATAACTGTTTAATCAATAACCAACTTTGAGTGAAGAAAAACTTGTAGAAAAAGGAAAGCACACCATAAGGTGTAGGCGATAACGGTATAGGGCAACCACGGGACCACATGCTGGTCAAGTACGAGGATACAATGGGGAGACTCGGTCATCAGTAATGAGTTATTAGCTCCGCACTTTTGAGGCGGGCGTGTTCAGACGATCTGCATAGATTATGTCACCTTCCAGCCCACCTATGCCCGCCCGGATGACCTTGATCAGAGGTCATATCTCGATCCATTAGGCTGGGAGAGCTCGCCAGGAGCTCGGCACGTGGGCAGACCGTCATTGTGACGTCAGCAACACTCCTGTCCGGGTGCCGACCGTGTCCACCTGGCCAGGACTGACCCCGGGGCCGGCATACACGCGTTAAAACGTAACGTTCGGTATATGTTGAAAATCGCGCGGTAGTTAATATGCGGATGAATATTGTGTATTGCAGTTTTCAGTTGGATTCAGTCTCCTAATACTGTCTGTTCGTTACAGAAACGGGTCAGGGCCCGTCAGAGCCGTGACGCAACATTAGTTGACCTGGTGACAGGAAAAGGAACGGGTCCGATAAACGTGTCCGATCATGAGCCTCGTCCTCATTTTGCCTAATCAAGTGACAAACTGATAAGTCCCGGCCCGAGCGCGCCGGAGACCCGCATCCCTGATCTGGTGACGGCGCCGGAGCCCGCATCCCCTGGTCTGGTGCCGGCGCTAAAACAGAGGCCGCCTCCGGCCGGGATTACCGGCACCCCACCGACCACGGACGGTGACGCGGCGTCACCACCGCACAACCACCCGCGGGGAAGACCCGGGGACGCCCGCGGCGGAGATGACGCTGTGCTGACGCCACCGATGACGGCGAGCCAGCGATGACGGTGTCGGCGGCGGCGGCGGCAGGTTACACCATGAGCCATGTGTCGTCACACCGACTCGGCACACGCTCGTCATGATCTGAGCAGCAGCAGCGGGCACACACCTCTTGATCGTCCCGCTCCACGGATGTCCACAACTCACGGCAACCGGCTGTAACACCGTTACCGGGAGAATGACGCCTGACACTGACCTGGCACCTCTGGGCTGATGTCGTGTCGCCCTTGGCCCTGTTGGTCAACCCCAGACCAGCCCTTCCCGTGACGGACAATCAAGCGCACATTCAAACGCCTAATTTATACTACAGTCGCGTCTAATAAAATACCGACAGACCACGTTTCGAATCATAACTTATCGAGACCTACGCCACACCGCCATCGTGAATACATCACTGATACGCCAATCTAGCCACAATGCCCGATTCGGCCATTCTGAGGCCCATAAAGCGTCGTGCGGGGTCTGAAAGCGGCGGCAAATCACCATGACATCCGCACTGTCATCAACAATGCCGCGGCAGCCTGCACCAAGCGAGACACGGTGCGCAGACCGGGCCGCAGAGGAA
>JAXIVJ010015849.1:0-30438 GCA_036785665.1 Chirona hameri
GGCGCTGGCCATTGGTCCATTGCAGATTGATTGCGCTGATCTGGACGTGCCACAGATGGCGCTGTGGAAATACAATCCAGTGGGGCTGAAGGCAGCATCCGGCTTTACTCTGCTGTCTAATGTGTGAATAAGTCGTTTGCCAAGTTCGATTCAAGGGCGCATTCCTGTGCCGGTCTGGTTTGTTGCCAGGCTGGGTTTTAAGTAGGATTTATTCCCGGCTGTGTGGGTTTTACGAGCAGGCTCGTATCGTGCCAACTCTCACTTTGTCTGCGGAGGCTGCGGGCGCCGTTTCGGGTACCGACTTCTGACTTGGACGATTCTTTGTGTTATTTGGGAACGCGGTGGCCCATGGGACATCACTGGGTGATTCATACCGACGTGGCCACGCCGTCGCCGTCTTGATCTCAGAATAAAGAGAAAAGTCGTGGGAAACTTCAGTGGAGCGGCCATGTTCAGGGCCGATGACTATTTTAGCGACTCTGTGTCTGCGATGTCGTCCTCTGCAACCATTACTGTATTCCATTATATTCTCCCTTATTATTCTGAGCCGGTCTTCACCTCGTTGCTCGTTCTACCGAATCAGAGGTCTGCTGTGTTTCAATACTGGACAGACAATGATCACCTGCACTCGACGCATCTGAGAACATACATCATCATTACGGTGACACAACTATGTTGTCTTTCTTGTTCGTGTTCGTGTTCGTGTTCGTGTTCGTGTTCGTGTTCGTGTTCGTGTTCGTGTTCGTGTTCGTGGATGTGCGTGTGTGTAGGGCCAGTGTCTATCTCGCGGGCGGTTTGAGACGGCCAGTCATTCTTGCAGTCACCGGTGTTCGAACTTAACGTGACATCGATATCGCTGTGTCTGTGTACTTACCTAACATCCTGTGCCTGATATCACGACGTGCCTAAGATCCTGTGCCTGGCATACGTGCCTGCCATTACTACGTGCCTGACATCCGGCGTGTCTGTCTGTGTGTTTGCCCGCAGGTGAAACTGGACAGCAAGCCCAGTCGCGTGGTGCATATCCGCAATATCCCGACGGACGTCAGCGAGACCGAGGTCATCCACCTTGGCATCCCCTTCGGCAAGGTCACCAACGTGCTCGTGCTCAAGGGCAAGAACCAGGTGAGAGAGAGTGAGGCCGGCGCGGCGTGACTTAGTCGCGCAATCGCATGGCCACCGGACCAGCGCGATTAATGGTGAACCTCCGGTAAGGGGGTGACTTGACGGAGTCGTGGGAGAGAGAGAGAGCGCGAGCGAGAGCGGGAGAGAGCGCGAGAGAGAGCGCGAGAGAGAGCGAGAGTCAGGCGGCCTTCAGCTGGGTATGGTTATGTAATGTCGCCAGCCGACATAGGATCGGTCGTTTGTCGAGAGGGGAAGGCTGAGCAGCGATCATGGCGAATGGTAGACAAGTGGAAACTGTCGAGAAAATCGGTTGGGAGGATGCATACAGCTGGTGTGTAAGTCCAGTTGTCTGGTTGCTAAATTGTTACAACAAAAGGTCACAATGTTGCATAGTGCATCAGGTCGTATCTGACGGCTGTCGGTATGCGGCTCGCTGTACTGCTGAATTCGGCAAGAGCGTCTGACAATGCCGACCTATAGCACCGTAGGCACTACGGCCGGTGTATCTGGCATGGGCGGTGTATCTGTCACGGCCGGCACCCCCCACCATGGCCAGCCCGTCTGAACCGTGGTAGTCGTCTGCGCTCTGCACTCCCGGTCTTCACTCTCGGCGCCATGCCCGTGTGACCGGTGGCGGCCGCTGACCCGAGCTGTGTCCGCAATGTCTGCCGCCGTCCAACCAACCTCTTCAACCACCTGTCGCGCAGGCCACTGTCGAACCGGATGGTCACGGTCGACGTGCCTCCCTCTCGTCCAAGGAGGCCGGCGGCGGCGGCGGCGGCGGCGGCGGTGGCCCAGCGCCTCACCTGAGTCGGCAGTCAAGTGGCGGCCTCCGTCCCGGGGAGGAGGGCAGATGGAGGGCCGCTTCCCTGGGGAAGCCGCAGGATGTTTGTGCCGGCTCCTAGGCGCTGGAATGTGTTTGTCCGCCGCCCCGAGCGGGATCGAGTTGGTGGTGGTTGGGACGGTGGAACCAGCGGCTGGAGACGGGGGAGTTTCTCGGGCCGTGCCCGGGAAATGGTGCGTGTTTTTGTTTGTCCGAGCCACGGTATTAGGTCTCCTCCGCTGGGAGTGGCGCGGCGACCGGCCGTCCATAAAGTATGAGCAGGAGTTGCGAGTCGGGCGGCGGCGAGCGGCGCGGGCGGGCTGTGGTAAAGGTCGCGGTTATCAGCCATCTGAGGCGGGCGCGGCGGGAGGCGGCGGGCCCTGACCTCCGCCGCTGCGCTGACCCCGTGGCCGACCCCTGACCTGGCGTGCCTGCCGCGGTCACGCCCGCTCGCCGTCGGTGCCGGGGAGGGTCGCTGGCCGCACCCTGCGTGCCGGTCTGGCATTCTTGCAGTCTGGCAGTCCAGTCACGGACCGACCTCGTCATCTTACGGTCACGTTGTAGGCCAGAGGAGACTTCGCTGCGTGAGGGCTTCTTAGGGGAGAGAACTGGGACCATCGCTGTACCAGTATGGGCACCATACAACTAATTAGTTGAGTCGCCTTAAAGCCCTAATAATCATCATCATCATCATCATCATCATCATCATCATCATCATCATCGCCATCGCTGTACCAGTCTCCAGGTCTCACTTATGATCGCAGGATACTCTACAGCCATTGTGCTCAAACCTCACGACTCGCTCATACCTCTCTGAAGCCAGTGTCCGCTGGTGCGAGGCCGGCCGCTGGACGGATGACGTCAGAGACGCCGCCGGAGCGCCATTTCACGTGGCTGGCGGCGTTTTTCTGAGCGGCGGCTCTCTCATTTCTCGGCCGGCGGATTAGGGTGTGGAGCCGCGCTGTGGACGTGGCTGATCCGGGCCTGGTCGGACTCTCTTCACTCGGCCTCGGTCACGACGGACAGAGGCTGGGTGACAGTGCCGCCTGTCGCCGTGCCTGTCGCCGTTGGCTGTCACCGCCGGTCGCCGGTCCGACTGTCACCGCAGTGTTTTTCGACGCACCGGAAACGTCAGACGGGTGACAGCTGTCGGCCGGCGGGACGGGCGGGACCCTCACGAAGTGTGGTGTAGGGTAGGGCCGGAGAGGAGAGGTGGCGGGGGTTAAATGGCCACCTGCTGTCACCGATAAAGGTCGTCCCGCGGACGGAATGGTTCATTTTGGCGAGGTGTTGGTGGAGGCGGAGGTCGCTGAGGGTTGAAGGAAGCGGTGGGCTAGTTTAGCCTGTGCATCGGGCTGATGTTATAGGCTTCAAGGAAGTGCTCGTCGTTGCAATGTGATATCAGCGCTGTCGCATGCGGCGAGGTTTTCTCAGTAATTGCTCGTCGCACTCAATCGGTGGCATGATTGCTGATCCGTGCCAGTTCACTTCTCACCATTCTGGCCGTCTATTGTTGAAGTAAAGGTGAACCTGTTAAGAATATGCATGACCATTCATAACACCGGATTTTCGCTCGAGTGTTAATGCGGTTGTTCTTTATTCGAGTTTTTCCTATCGGCGAACCTTCGTGGATTTCGCTCGGTCGCACAGTGAAGCAATCATGCCTAGGTTTTGTCGAAATGGATTTAAACGGTTGGGTGAGCGAGCCATAGGTCGCATCTTAAGCTGCATAAATGCATGACAAGTTTATCCAGTGGGGCTAAAACTTAGCAGGTCCTGGAACGAATAATTAGCCTTTCGTATCACGTGGCGGCCGCCCTGTTCCGGGAGGCGTGTTCGTTAAAAGCTTGTAAAACGCCTGCGGCGCCTACGCCCGGCCGCCGCCCGGAGAATCTGTCAACGGTGACGACCGGCGGACGGCGAGACAGAGTCCGCAACGGCCGCGCCGCTCGGACGTTCCTGGAAGCGGCGCGGCGGCGACAAAGCCGACGCGAGCCGCGCGCCGGGCCGATTCACTCTGACTGCTGGCTGATTGAAACGGGCTGCTGCCGGCGGCCGCTGCCGGCGGCGGCGGTGGCGACTGGGCTCGGGAGAGGTGCCGGTAATCCTGCGGCAATTGGTCGAGGCTGGTCTCCGCTCCAGGTATATCAGCCGCGGATCCGCCGCTCCGGAGCGGCCTGAGCCACCCCGGAATCTGCCGGAATCAGCCATAATCTGTCTGAAATCTGCCGCGCCCGGTCTGCTGAGATATCGCCGCCTGCGACGCGGCGACGGAGAGCCGTGCCGCCGTCGGACGAGCGGTCGGGCTTACGGGCGACCCGCCCGGACCAGACGGGGGACCGGGCCGGCCGGGTCGCTAATTTGCCGGCTGATTACGGCCACAGCTCACGGGGCGGCCGGGCGGCGATCGATTGGACCCGACGACGGCGGCTGTGTAGTTTGTGGCACGTCTCAGGCCGTCGTCCGCCGTTGCGCGGGGCTTTGTCGCGAGGCGGCGCGAGCTACGGCGACGAAACCAATTAACGGTCGGCCCATAACTCGGCGATTTTTGGTGGCGACGAGTCATCGTTTGCCGACGGCGACATGCGCACGGCTATCGTCGTTAACTGGCGCTCGTCAATCGCGGGACGTCTTCCGCTGTTCGGAAAGACGGCCGCTTCGAGCGTCTGCATCGAGCGTCTGCGTCGAGCGTCTGCGTCGAGCGTCTGCGTCGAGCGACCGCGGGCTGCGAGCGGCGGTTGAGACAGACGCGAACTCTCCGCCCACAGCGCTGCGAAACTTGACTGCATGAGACGTGCCGTGGCGGGGCTGAGTGGGAGCGAGTTCCCGGACCAGCCAGCGCTGTCAGCTCCGTTTCTGGAGGCCGGTGGGGCGGCTCGACGGATGTTTTGACAGGTGAGGGGCGCCAGGCGCGGCTGACGGCCCGTCACGGCGGACGGGTCGCGTCGCCGCTGGACGGCGGCGGCTCCGAGGCGGCCAGTCTGCCGCCGCCGCCGCCGCCCCGCCGCCGCCGCCGCCGCCCCGCCCCGCCCCGCCCCGCCCCGCCCCGCCCCGCCGCCGCCGCCGGTACCGGCGCTCACCCTGCCACCTGGCGGACGTGGCCCGCAGGTATTTCGGGACAGACGGTAAATATCTACCGTCTGGCGCGGAGCGGGAGAGCGAAGAGAGGAGTGATAACATAGGGAGAGAAATATGAACCAGGCCCGGAGAGAGGCAGGCTACATGCAGACAGCCAGGCGCGGGTGGAAAGAGATGAGGCGAGGGGCTGAAATATGGACAACGCTTTATGGACGGTCGTTACGAAGACGCGACTCGGGCCGTTGTGTGGACTGCCGCCGCGCCGACTGCGAAGCCGCCTGAGCCCTGCCTGCTCTCGCCGCCATTTCCTCGCGGCGATGACGATGGATGACGGCCGCTCGGCGCGACGGCAGTCATCAAGACGTCATCAGAGCGTCATCAGGCGTGATGACGCCGGCTCCCGATCAGCCGACTTCGTGGGAATCCGTTCCGCCGCTGAGCCGCCGCCATCGCCCGCCGCCCGCTGCCCGCCGCCCGCCGCCGGGCGTCTCGCCACCATATGGTAGTGTCGTTACCGGGTCGGAGCAGCGCAGGGCGTGGCCGCCTCGCCGCTGCCGCCGAGATGAACTGACACCGCGCGATATTGCCCAATCCCCGGCGGTCCGTACGTGCCGCTTGTTAACTTTTTAAATTTGTCATCCGCGCGCGGCTCGCTCGCTCGAGTGGTTTGTTTGCCCCCGGGCGCGGAGCGAGGCGGCGCGCGACAGCTGAAGCGGCGGTGACAGGTGCGACGCCGGAGAGGCGATGGCTTCCTCCACCGCTCTCCTCGCTCTGTCGGACTACTCCCTCGCTCTGTCAGACTGCTCCCTCGCTCTGTCGGACTGCTCCCTCGCTCTGTCGAACTGCTCTGTCGGACTGCTCCCCGCTCTGTCGGACTGTTCCCCGCTCTGTCGGACTGCTCCCTCGCTCTGTCTGACTGCTTTGTCTGACTGCTCCCTCGCTCTTTCTGAGGTGGATAACTGGACGGAGGCGTCCGTCCCTGTTACGGATGGGGATGTGTGAGAGACGGGAGAGCTCGGGCTCCCCACAGTCTGTCTGCTCGGGCCGTCTGTCTGTCGACAGTTCACTGGAGAGTGAGGTCGGTGTGCGACGCCGGCGACGCCGGCGACGCCGCTGGGCCGCTGTGCCGGTGGCGACGGGACTGGCAAAGCGGTGGGAGAGTTGGAGGCGCTGGGGACTCTGCAGCATCTCTTTGTGAGCGCCGCTGGCCGGGCGGCGGCCGACGTGGTATTGTAAACACTGACGCTAGCCCGGCTACCGTTTGGGCCCGGGATAAACAGGGGAGCGGCGTGGCGCGGGGATGTTTACCTGGAGCCGACGCTTGGCGCGGGGCGCGACGACGGCGACGACGGCGGCGACAGCGACGACGGCGGCGGAGGGCGCTTCGTCGATGGAGTGCATATATGCCGATTTTTGGTGTTAGTGATGAGGATACAGAGTCAGATGTGTGTTGAAAGGCATTATTGCATTCGTAGCTGGAATTCAGATTGGTGTTTTGGCAGCCGGTCACATGTTTGTTGGCGGTTAAAAGTACATATTTTCGTTGGCAAAGCAGGGACTGTTTGCGTTTTTTTTTTCTCCTGCGGGGTAAAATAGCTGTATTGTTGACCTAGACGGCGAAACTTGGCGCTGAAAGCCAGGCCGTGCTGGAATTGGAAGGCAAACACGGGTGTGGGGTGCGGGGCGTAACTTTTCCGCGGCGCGCTGGCCGCCGGTCGTTTCGGTCAGGATGGGGCAGACGTTAAGTAATTTGGTAGCCGTGCGGCCGGTGGCAGCGCTGAATGTTTGACGCTGACTGCGCCCCGACGGCTGCATAACGGCCGTCCGGCGGCGCGGCCGGCCCAGCCCGACTGCGACCTGCTGAAACATTCACGCGATCGGCCTCATCCCGCCGCGGCCGGCCAGACGGCGAGCGCGTCCGTGGCGCAGAGGTGCTCAGACTGGCACACCAGGTGCGCGCCGCGCGCCATCATTGAGGGTCTGGGTCGCTCGCTCCACCATCTATCGCTCGCTCGACTCGCTCGACTCGCTCGACTCGCTCGACTCGCTCGACTCGCTCAACTCGCTCGACGCGTTCGACTCGACTCGCTCGACTCGCTCGACTCGCTCGACTCGCTCGACTCGCTCGACTCGCTCGACTCGCTCGACTCGCTCGACTCGCTCGACTCGCTCGACTCGCTCGACTCGCTCGACTCGCTCGACTCGCTCGACTCGCTCGACTCGGTCGACTCGCTCGACGCGTTCGACACGCTCGACTCGCTCGACTCGCTCGACTCGCTCGACTCGCTCGACTCGCTCGACTCGCTCGACTCACTCGCTCTCCATCTATCGCTCGCAGCCTACCGCCTGCGACTGCGCCTCGCCAGTTGTTGCAGCCTTTGAGGTTTTGTTTGGACACGGACTGTCTTTGTCGCGAGCGGTGATGGACGCTCTGTCATAGCGTGCGCCGGCTGTGTCCGTCGCCCGATTGTGTGTCGTGTCCATTCAGGCTGCCCGGCAGTTGTCGTTATCGCCGCCTCGTGCGACGACCGGGGCCGGCGGAGCTCCGTTGGCGAATCGGGGCGGCTGATTCGATAAGGCAGTTCGTAGGGTTACGGCGGATCGAGTCATCTGGGAAATCTGACGCGCTCGGTCAATACGAAGCAGAACGGTGGAGATTGGTAGCGGACGGTGTCATAAAAACGGACGGTATCTGAAGTGTGGGGCTGTTTTGCTACTGAACGAGGAGTATAAATTCAGAATGTATATGTTGAGCATCGAGTTTGAAAATCATTAATTAGTTTTTGTGAAGTCTGCACAAGGCCTATCTCGATGGCGCATGCGGACTTCCCCGGGCAAGAACCATTTCAGCCCCGGTTTCTTTGTGTGAACTTCATGCTGAGCCTTGCGAGTAATCCCGCTTCATCACTGTACTCCATGCTGTTCGTCCTTGGACATCACAGTGTCTTTGTGGCGTAGCGACCAGGATCTGACCCGACTCTAACCGTAGCCTGATCATGACCGTGACCTGTCTGTGACCTGTCTGTGACCTGTCCGTGACCTGACCGTGACCTGACCGTGACCTGACCGTGACCTGACCCTGACCGTGCCCTGACCGTGACCTGACCGTGATCTGACCGTGACCTGACCGTGACCTGACCGTGACCTGACCGTGACCTGACCGTGACCTGACCGTGACCTGACCGTGACCTGACCGTGACCTGACCGTGACCTGACCGTGACCTGACCGTGACCTGACCGTGACCTGACCGTGACCTGACCGTGACCTGACCGTGACTTGACCGTGACTTGACCGTGACCTGACCGTGACCTGACCGTGACCTGACCGTGACCCGTGTGACCCCCAGGCGTTCCTGGAGATGGCAGATGAGGTGGCCGCCACGCAGATGGTGGCCTACTTCGCCAACGGCACCGCCCAGCTGCGCGGCCGCTCCGTCTACGTGCAGTTCTCCAATCACAAGGAGCTGAAGACGGACCAGACGCACTCGAACGCCGTGAGTGGGGTCGCCGTCGCCGCTGCCGCCGCCGCCGGCGCCGGCGGCTGGCAAACACCCCACCCCGGACTGCAGCCGGCCGGACCCCACGCCGGACTGCAGCCGCCGGCTCACTTCATGGTGCCCGTGGGTAGTAGCAGTAGGACGGCAGCAGTAGGACAGTAGTAGCTGGAAAAGAGAGGTGATCTGTCCTGTCGGGTCAGACCGACCAGAGGTGGGCTGTGTGCGGTGGTTGCTGTGTCGGGAGGCAAGAGCTCCGCCACGTTCCGAAAATTGGTGGGGACAGAGGCATTCTGAAGTCGATTCTTCCCATGCAACGCCCATAGACGTAATGTTAAAAGTCTGAACAAATTGGGGGACACGTCCCCCCCGTCCCCCTGTGGCGGAGCCCCTGTCGGGATGAGTGTGCGAGATGTGACTGTAGTAGTGGTGGTGATGTCGCTGTAGTAGCGGTGGTGATATCGCTGAATATGAGTCTGGTGTTGTTCAAAAGGTGGCAGTGTGTCTGTCGCGGCAGTACCGTTTCCATTATGTTTTGAGTGGTTATCGGGATCTGTCGTCAGTGTCTGTGTCGGGAGTGTCTGTGCCAGTCGGACTGAATCTCAAATTGGGACTCATTGTCGTGGCCAGTCGGACTGAGTCAAGTTTTCCCTCGGTACGGAAGGCCTGGCTCGCACCACCACCGCCTCCACCGCCTGATTACCCTGCCCGTGACCAGCCGGGTGGCGGCGGCGGCGATTGACCGGGATTGAATCAGGGACCCGGCCCGGCCGCGGCCGAGGCACGTCTAGGCCAGCCATGTGTCGCGCGCCCTCGCTGCCGGCGCCGCTAACTCGGTTAGCGGCAGCGGGTTAGCGGCCGCCAGCGACGCCTCCGCCAGCGACGCCTCCGCCAGCTGACTCGATTAGCTCAAGAGGCAGCGGCGGCGGCGGGTCGGGGTTTGGTTCGGTTGAATGGATGCCTTTTGGGTGTCTGGTGGGATCGTGGATTTGTGTTCGGTGACCTGTCCTGTGGTTGAGACGTGTGTCGTGTTGCTGTTATCTCGTATAAGGAGTATGCGTGTATGCGTTGAGTTTGGGTATGTTTGTATGTGTGGATCAGACTTGTAACGACTCAAGTTGTTTGGATTCGACTCAAGTCTGACGGAGTCGACTCAAGTCTGTGAGCAGAATTGCATTTTATCCAGTGTAAACTGGTTTGCTCAGGGGGAGGGGGCGTGGCCCCAGTGGCCGCACTTGGCTATGCACCCAGACTCAATTGGTTTTAGTTGACTCAAGTCTGACTCACAGCCGAAGAACTGACTCGACCTTTGACTCGAGTGCTGTTTCAAACAATTTGAATCGACTCGACTCTTCACTCAAGTCCTGTTTTTTGTGTTGTATTGAATCTACTCGACTCATGACTCATCCAAAAATGTCCAACTCATCAGTCGATTCATGACTTAACTCTTGAGTCGGTTACAAGTCTGGTGTGCATCTCGTGTGATTTTGATAGTAGTGGTTTTTATCATGTTGTGTTATTCTGACTGTGTGATCGCCAGTGTAACTGTATCTGACTGTGTGTGCGTGTGCGTGCGTGCGTGCGTGCGTGCGTGCGTGCGTGCGTGCGTGCGTGCGTGCGTGCGTGCGTGCGTGCGTGCGTGCGGTGTACGGTGTACACTAGGGTGTCCCCCCCCCAAAAAAAAAACTTTTTCGTCGTTGCAAGCTTGCCAATTGACCCGGTATTCTTCTTTAGGACAATACCAAGTATACCAAATTTCATTTCGATCCTTCCGAGTTTTGGTCCCCCCCCCCCCCCCCGGGACCTCCCGTAAGTTGTTGACCCCTACCCAAAAGGTCAAAAACAAAGTCGTCGTACAGACCTCCGCGTGTGCTCATTTGAAAGCTCTTGTCGAGTAGAGTAAACTCTAATTCAGTCGAAATGCTCTAAATTCAAGTTTTCGTTCTATGAGATATAAACAGAGCCCAAAATCAAGCCTTCAATAGAGCTCTATTGAAGGCTTGCTTTTGGGCTCTGTTTATGACTCGTAGAACGAAAACTTGAATTTAGATAATTTCGACTGAATTAGAGTGTATTCTACTCGGACAAGAGCTTTCAAATGAGCACACGCCGAGGTCTGTACGACGACTTTGTTTTTGACCTTTTGGGTAGGGGTCAACAACTTACGGAGGCCCGGGGAGGGGGGGGGGGGGGGCAAAAACTCAAGGATCAAGGTGAAATTTGGTATACTTGTGATTGATCTAAAGAAGAACGCCGTGTCAATTGGCAAGCTTGCACCGACGCAAAGTTTTTTTTTGGGGGGGGGTCACCCTAGTGTACACCAGTGTGTCGTAGTCTGGTTATTCATGGACCATGTCTCCACCATTATTAAGCCTGTGGACCCGTTTGCGTCCGTCATTTTGCAGACCGTTTTCTCGCCTACATGTCTGTGGTTTTGTAGACCGTGTGGCCGCCTTTATGTCTGCTACGTTATGCTGACCGTGTACGTCCGTCTGTGTCTGCCCGTTCAGAACGCGTCCGCCCAGGCGGCTCTGCAGGCGGCTCAGTCGATGACCGGAGGCGACACGCAGGGCGGACCCAACACGGTGCTGCGCGTCATCATCGAGCACATGGTCTACCCGGTCACGCTGGACGTCCTTCAGCAGGTGAGGGCACGGGCGGCGTGAGGCGCGAGGCGTGAGACGGGCGGCGCGAGGCGTGAGGCACCGAGGGACGGTATTGACTGTACACTGGGTACGGTGCTTATGGTGTTTTGTAAGCCGTTTTTGACGTGTGTGGATGTGGTTTAGTGAACAAAGTGGGATGATGGCATTCGCGAGAATCGCAGAGCGGTCACTGGATTGTGCGGTGCCTTGTCGCTCAACTTAGGCGTGACAGGCTATGCATAGCTAGGCTGTCTGTGAGGAGGTGGTATGTATAGCTAGGCTGTCTGTGAGGAGGTGGTATGTATAGCTAGGCTGTCTGTGAGGTGGTGGTATGTATAGCTAGGCTGCCTGTGAGGAGGTGGTATGTATAGCTAGGCTGCCTGTGAGGAGGTGGTATGTATAGCTAGGCTGTCTGTGAGGAGGTGGTATGTATAGCTAGGCTGTCTGTGAGGTGGTGGTATGTATAGCTAGGCTGCCTGTGAGGAGGTGGTATGTATAGCTAGGCTGCCTGTGAGGAGGTGGTATGTATAGCTAGGCTGTCTGTGAGGAGGTGGTATGTATAGCTAGGCTGTCTGTGAGGAGGTGGTATGTATAGCTAGGCTGTCTGTGAGGAGGTGGTATGTATAGCTAGGCTGTCTGTGAGGAGGTGGTATGTATAGCTAGGCTGTCTGTGAGGAGGTGGTATGTATAGCTAGGCTGTCTGTGAGGAGGTGGTATGTATAGCTAGGCTGTCTGTGAGGTGGTGGTATGTATAGCTAGGCTGTCTGTGAGGTGGTGGTATGTATAGCTAGGCTGTCTGTGAGGAGGTGGTATGTATAGCTAGGCTGTCTGTGAGGAGGTGGTATGTATGGCTAGGCTGCCTGTGAGGAGGTGGTATGTATAGCTAGGCTGCCTGTGAGGAGGTGGAGTCTCATTATTCGCTGGATGAGCCGGATGGTATGGTTGGTGGGTGGTCCGGCGCGGGGCGGGCGGGGTGCCGTGTCGTGTCTTCTGTCATCGCCGCCTGTGTGTTTGTGTGTGTGCTGCACTGTGCTGTATGTGTGTGTGTATATGTGAGACGTGACGAGCCGATGAGGAGCGGCGATGATGTCTGCCGCGGGCTGCCTTTGTCTGGGCCGGGTCTGTCTGGGCGGAGTGGATACGTGGTGGCCCGTTGGCCGGGTCTGTCGGGGGGGGGGGGGGGGATAGGTGGTGGCCCATGGGCCGGATCTGTCGGGGGGTGGCCTGTGGGCGGGCTGAGAGGGGGGGCTGTCTCACCCGCAGAGAGGTGTGATGTTTACCTCTCGGGCCACCCGCGGCCGCCGTGAGCAGCTCTGAGAAGGAGCTGTGGCCGCCCCCTCACCGAGCCCTCGCCGGCTGAGTCACACCATGCTGCTCTGCGCTGCGCCGTACAGACTGCTCCTCCGGTGGCCGCTGGCCGCGTGCCGTCTGACCCTGGGTCGTGTCTCACACGCCGCTCGGGTGCAGCGGAGATTAGTCCGTCCACCGCCCGGCGGTGGGTGGCGGAGCGGACCCCCGCCCGGCGGAGGGTGGCGGGTGGCGGAGCGGACCCCCGCCCGGCGGTGGGCGGTGGGTGGCGGGGCGGACCCCCGCCCGGCGGTGGGCGGTGGGTGGCGGAGCGGACCCCCGCCCGGCGGTGGGCGGTGGGTGGCGGAGCGGACCTCCGCCCGGCGGTGGGTGGCGGAGCGGACCCCCGCCCGGCGGTGGGTGGCGGAGCGGACCCCCGCCCGGCGGTGGGTGGCGGAGCGGACCCCCGCCCGGCGGTGGGTGGCGGAGCGGACCCCCGCCCGGCGGTGGGTGGCGGAGCGGACCCCCGCCCGGCGGTGGGTGGCGGAGCGAACCCCCGCCCGGCGGTGGGTGGCGGAGCGGACCCCCGCCCGGCGGTGGGTGGCGGAGCGGACCCCCGCCCGGCGGTGGGTGGCGGAGCGGACCCCCGCCCGGCGGTGGGTGGCGGAGCGGACCCCCGCCCGGCGGTGGGTGGCGGAGCGGACCCCCGCCCGGCGGTGGGATGGGTCTCTGATTGAGATGTGCCGCCCGGTCCGGCCGCCCGGTCCGGCCGCCCGGTCCGGCCGTCTCCGGTCCTGCTCGTCTGGCGGGGGAGTGAGGGAATGACAGATGGCAGCCAGATGTACCCGGCGTCCCGGTGTCCCGGCTATCTGCCGAGATCAGCTGGGGCGGACGGGGACACTGGTGCTGCTGCTGCTGACCCTGTTACCCCTGTACTGCAGCTGCTTCTGATGCTGTTTCTGATGCGGACGTTGTTCAGACTTGTTCGATTTTGGACGAGTATAATCAGCAATGTGCATCTCAGGTGTCACTTATGCCACACAGATGTCCGTTTCATCATACAGGAATTTTCATCACGCCCCAAAACGGCAACCATTAATATGTAATGCTTACGGCCATCATGTTGCATATTTCAGGCAAATCTGATTTCAAGACCACCTTTTATTTCACATATTGAATAATTATAGTAACCCCCCCAGCTGTCTGTTGCGCGGCTCCCCTGACACGTCCCTGCGTGCGGCGGCTGCGGTCTGTGTGTTTTGTTCCGTGTCGTGTGGCGGTGGCGGTGCCCGGCTGCCATTGTACGGCCCGCCGCGGCCGGCGCTGTTGTGCCGTCTCGCCGCGACGCGGTTACACCGTGACGGCGTGACGGGAGCGGCACACCTGCGGCACATCGATTGTACCGGCGGAGGGAGGCCCTGTCCCGGCGGGGGGGGGGGGGCGGCGCCTGAGGCACTATGGGAGACCTGCGCTGCGGCGGTGCAACACGAGCGTTCACAGGTCCTAGCCTCAGCTCGCATTCGGCCTTCACGAGTACCTACTAGATAATGTATAAAGGGTTGCTGAATTTGAGGTTTTATAGTTCAGTCGTAGGTGCGCCTCCATGGAGGTGATGGAGCAACGTTCTCAGATGGATTTGGAGATCGTGGGGGTTCCTACAGGATGTCAGTAGCGACGGATAAGTGCCGGATGCAGTGGTGGCGTAGTTGTGCGGTCTGGCGGCCCTGCTGAGGTCCCGATGGCGTCTGGCGGCCCTGCTGAGGTCCCGATGGCGTCTGGCGGCCCTGCTGAGGTCCCGATGGCGTCTGGCGGCCCTGCTGAGGTCCCGATGGCGTCCGGCGGCCCTGCTGAGGTCCCCATGGCGTCTGGCGGCCCTGCTGAGGTCCCGATGGCGGCCCTGCTGAGGTCCCGATGGCGTCTGGCGGCCCTGCTGAGGTCCCCATGGCGTCTGGCGGCCCTGCTGAGGTCCCGATGGCGGCCCTGCTGAGGTCCCGATGGCGGCCCTGCTGAGGTCCCGATGGCGTCTGCCGGCCCTGCTGAGGTCCCGATGGCGGCCCTGCTGAGGTCCCGATGGCGGCCCTGCTGAGGTCCCGATGCAGCCCTGCTGAGGTCCCGATGCAGCCCTGCTGAGGTCCCGATGGCGTCTGGCGGCCCTGCTGAGTGAGGTCCCGATGCAGCCCTGCTGAGGTCCCGATGGCGTCTGCGGCCCTGCTGAGGTCCCGATGGCGTCTGCGGCCCTGCTGAGGTTCCGATGGCGTCTGCCGGCCCTGCTGAGGTCCCGATGGCGTCTGCCTGCCCTGCTGAGGTCCCGATGGCGTCTGCGGCCCTGCTGAGGTCCCGATGGCGTCTGCCTTGACCGGGTTACAGCGCCAGCTGCCGGCCATCAATGGACGCCCCAAATTGGGCCGTGTCGTGACGTGGAAACATTAGACGATGAACACGGCGACATGGACGCTTAATGCCCGAGTGTGTTGTTAATTAGTGACCTTAGTGGGCGGATATTAGCCGAGTAATGAAACTGGTCGGTGCCCCGTCGGGTCCCGGTGCTGTGCCCACGTACCGTTCGTGTCTGTGGCGCTCGTGTTCCTGTAGGTCCCCCCGTCGGGTCCCGGTGCTGTGCCGACGCACCGTTCGTGTCTGTGGCGCTCGTGTTCCTGTAGGTACTCATCAATTCAGACCACAGCTAGCCACCGATTTTCTTCGAATCGGGAGCGATCCCCCCGCTGCATCGCCTATTCACGACTCCGCCGCCGCCCCCAACGCCGCCCCCAACGCCGCCCCCAACGCCGCCCCCACCACCGCCGCCTCCACCACAATTGTCGCAGCGACTTGTTTCGTGGTTTTCCCGTCCGGTATCGATTTCCATTTTAATTCCTGACAAATTATGCAGCAACACAGCCGGGAGCGCCGCGGACGGCGGCGGCGGCCACCGGTGCTCGCTGCGGCCCGAATGACCGATCGGTCACTGGTCGGCCGACTTGCGGTAAACACGGTCTGTGGACCTGCGGCGATGGCAGAGTCTGGTGGGCAGCCAGTACCCGAGCTAGCTGGCCGGGGTACTTAGAGCTGAAAAGCGTACGCTGGCTTGGGGAGTAGATTGGACGTTGGTGTGTATGTATACGTGAAACAGGTTAACACGCGCACTGGAGGGAGGGGGGGGGGGGGGGGTGGGTCCGCCCAATGTTTTTGTGAATGTCCTGATTGTACCGGTCGATATGCATCGTTTTTGGCGTACCTGCTAACAAAAATGAACGGCGCGTCGTCTAAAGTAAGGAAAATGCGAATAAAGTCGGCCGAAAACTTTGTGAGCTATAGGCCAGCAGAGTCAAAATACTTCAAATGTCTCAAAATTACTGTAATGAAATGCTGATATGTAAATGACCCGAGGTCAAATGCAACTTCTAGCATCCCTATTGTATCATTAGACTTTCCAACAAATCATTTAATCCCATTTTGGGGGTATATACATGCCGTCACTGCGTTCAATAACAATGCCAAGTCAAGAAGCGCATAACAAGCAAATTTAGCATATTCCACCTTATTTGACCTTGGAAGACATTGACCCAGGGGCATGCAATTTTCACGAAACAGAGTTCCACACAGAACCCCCTACCCTACACATTTCGTTATTGTAGTTCTTATGGGGGCCGAGATCGGAGGGGGGGGGGGGGGGAGGGCGGAATCCCCCCCCCATGACACGTGCTGACGTGTAGTAAATTTTGTTTGAACGAGCTGGGTCGTTTTCCAATGGCGGTTGTCGTAAGGAAATTAAGTTGCTTCCTCGCCACGGTACGGCGCCAGGAAGATTTACAAACGCTTAAGCGGTCGTCATGAAGCCAAACAGCAATTCGCTAATGGAGCGGCCGGAGCGGCCGGTGGCCGTTGGCGATCGAATGGCCTCCATAAAGTGCCGACCTGTGTGCTCGGCGGCCAGGGCCGGCCGGAATTCCACCTGCTGGTCGGTGATTGTCGGCCGCCTCAGGTCGGCTCCGGGTCGTTCGCCGGCGGTCGGGGCGGTGGTCGGGGTACGGCAGACCCACCGGGGGTCGTCCCGGCCGGCTGTATCGGACCGAGAGGCCGGCGCTGGCCGTGCTGCGCCCCTCAGGCGGCGTACGGGGCGCACTAATCGGATCAGGTGTGCCGCCGCCGCCAGAAACGGACCCGCCGTCGCCTGGGAGACGGTCACCGAGCGCAGGCTCTGCCCCCGCGCCGGGGACGCCGCCTGATTGACCCCGGGTGACCCTGGATGTGCAACGCCGTGCACCGGCTGCTTTCAGCTGATTGGGAGACGGCTGGCGGGGCGGAGTTTGGCTCTCAGTTCAGGCTGAGGGAGCCCTGTTGCGCTTAGATGGTGGAGAAATGCTGATAGGTGGCTGGGAGGTACTGCGAGGCGCGGTTTTTGCATTTCGGAGGCTGATCGTCATGGTGTTGGTTAAACTAACTTATGATTCATGACCCATTGCTCCATAGTTATGACGAGGTGTTGATATATTGCAGGCAAGCCCATGCCACAACATTATGGATATTAACTGTCATCGCACCTGACTGGTGTGTGCTTTGCCACGGCGGTGTCTGTTGTGGCGTTGCCTCGTGTTCCACTCCCTGACCACCGGTTAAACATGTCGTCACACTGAATCACGACGCAGCACTAAATGTGACCGTGGCTGACTGGTGCGGCGGTGCGGCGACCGTGAACACAGAACGGACGAGGCGTGGGTTGCCCGCTGCGCACCTTGCGGCCGTGCTGGCTAACTGAGCTTCCAGAGCGGCTCGACAGGCGGCGCTCGTGTCTTCACGACTCAGTGACGTCACGTCGCGATGACGTCACCTATATCTGGGCGGCGTGCCGGTCGGATGATGTATTAGACTCGATCGTGTCGTGACATGGAACACATCAGTCGCTGTCGGGACGCCAGACACCGCGCCGCCAGACACCGCGCCAACGATCTGCGACAGACGTGTCGGGCAGGTCATCAGGGGCTGGACAGTGGACAGCGTCGGGAGCGGTCACAGGACGGTCACCTGATGGTCACAGGACGGTCACAGGATGGTCATGGACACTCATATGACTCATAGGACGGCCATAGGACGGCCATGGGACGGCCATATGACGGCCATGGGACGGCCATAGTACGGTCATAGGACGGCCATAGTACGGTCATAGGACGGTCATAGTACGGTCATAGGACGGTCATAGGACGGTCATAGGACGATAAGAGAATGACAACAAGACGGCCACAGACCGGCCTCAAACTGATGTGTTTTCAATATCGGGGGCGTGTTGTGGTTGCGGCTACTGGCGGCTGGAAAAATAGCTGCCTGTTGGGATTCGTCTGTCTGAGATTCCGAGCCTCACTGCCTGACTGGTATTTCAACGCGCCGTGGTGATGCGCGTGCAGTTATGGTGGGCCCCGATGGCCCTCCAGGGCGTTATTCTGGCGTGAGTTGGGGTACTGTGTCTTGGGACTTGGTGTGTGGCTGTGGCGGGTGTACGTGTTTCGTGCCTGTGTGCACGCCTGGTCAGTGTGCGTTGTGTGGTGTGTTGATTAAGGTGAATTCACGCCTGTTCGTTACACGAGGCCGTATTTAATTGTTTGATCGCGGTGACGGGACGGGATCGGCGATAAATTGCCAGCGGGTGGGCCACTAAATTGGATTCATGTAATCCATAGAGCCATAACGGCTGTGGGATTGCCCATAAAGGAGGACGATAAATTCTCGCCGGCTCCGTCGCTCGTCGATATGCTCGTGTAACATTACGCTCTCGTGCTGTGCGGCATGCCTGTACTGCAGGGATGGCGGTGTTGGGAGTACGATGATGGCTTGTATGTGTGTGTAGCAGTAAACAAATAGAAATGACAGGAATGGTTTTGGTCTCACAATTGGTGCGGTAATGCTGAATGCTGCGGTGCTATTGGGAGCCGGCCAGCCCCTCGCACAGTTACTGTGTACACTTCGATGTGGTTTATATGCTAACGTGTTCTCATTGGATCGCTGGCTCTGGCTGGCAGCTGACCTATATCTCTGTCGTTATGCAGTTTGTTAACCGATGTTTTGTCTTCTTGCAGATTTTCTCTCGCGTTGGTAAGGTGATGAAGATTGTCACGTTCACCAAGAACAACTCGTTCCAAGCGCTCATCCAGTACCCGGACGTGGTGACCGCCCAGGCAGCCAAGCTGGTAAGTCGCTAGATCCGACCGGAAATCCCACCAAATTCTAGTGATATTTCCTCTCGCTCTTGTGTCATTCTCCGCCTTTCTCCGACCTTTAAAAGCCTCTCCGGCTGAGGAGCTGAACTGAAATGGGCGCCCCGTGGCGTGGTGGGATCGATACGTGAACGGTACGGAACCACACCTCCAGCGCGCGAGCCATTTAGCAGCTAACTGACTATGGTTGCCACTTTGGCGACACTAAAGCGGACCGGGGCCGGGCAACTTCCTAGCGGCGGCTACTTAAGCCGGCGCGGCTGATTCGCCGAGATCTGGGCGGCCCGTTTGCCGGATTGGTCTGCTGATGAAGTCATCACCGGGTCCAGCTCTAGGACACGCCGTCTGTCTGTGTCTGTCTGTCTGTCTGTCTGTCTGTCTGTCTGTCTGTCTGTCTGTCTGTCTGTCTGTCTGTCTGTCTGTCTGTCTGTCTGTCTGTCTGTCTGTCTGTCTGTCTGTCTGTCTGTCTGTCTGTCTGTCTGTCTGTCTGTCTGTCTGTCTGTCTGTCTGTCTGTCTGTCTGTCTGTCTGTCTGTCTGTCTGTGTCTGTCTGTCTGTCGCTGGCTGGCTGGCTGGCTGGCTGGCTGGCTGGCTGGCTGGCTGGCTGGCTGGCTGGCTGGCTGGCTGGCTGGCTGGCTGGCTGGCTGGCTGGCTGGCTGGCTGGCTGGCTGGCTGGCTGGCTGGCTGGCTGGCTGGCTGGCTCGTCTCCTGTTGCTGTCACATCCCGCGATCAGCACTGTTGAATCCGCCGGCAGTCGATCTGTTGCATCGATCACGGGCTGCGATTGTCATCATTGCGACGCGACGCGTCTGGACTGCAGTGCCGATGGCCGTATTTCTGCTCCGCTCGTGAGCGGGACGGCCGCCTTATGGGCCGCAGACGGCGGCGCTGCTGCCGCGTAGCTGGACGGCGGCGACGCGACGGACCGGTTATCGGTGCTGATGCCCGTCAGCATTCGTGTCGACTCCGCCGCGGCCGGCGAATGATGTGACAACAACTACAGCGGCGAAGTGCCGCCCGGTCGATAAGGAATCACCGGCTTTGACGCCCGAGCCCGCACCGGCTATTGATGCGAAGCTGGTCCCCAGTGGAGGCCTGAGAGCTGTATGAAGGATATGGCGCGTTGCGCAGTTTAGCGTGGGTTGTGGAGCTCAACCAGTAATACAAAAAAAAAACGCCAGAATCTTGTGAATATTGCTGCTGGCGTGCATATTGCTGTAAAATGTACTCTAGTAGCAATGCTGATAGGTGATTTTAAATCTGTAAATTATTGGTGTTTCTTATTTGGAAACAAACACAGGAACCGAAATGAACTGATGCCAGTTTTACCCTAAACAAACTGACGTTGGCGATTATTTTTTTGGTTAAACTCTGCGCAACGCGCCAAATCCTTCATACAGCTCTCAGGCCTCCACTGGGGACCAGCTTCGCATCAATAGCCGGTGCGGGCTCGGGCGTCAAAGCCGGCGATTCCTTATCGACCGGGCGGCACTTCGCCGCTGTAGTTGTTGTCACATCATTCGCCGGCCGCGGCGGAGTCGACACGAATGCTGACGGGCATCAGCACCGATAACCGGTCCGTCGCGTCGCCGCCGTCCAGCTACGCGGCAGCAGCGCCGCCGTCTGCGGCCCATAAGGCGGCCGTCCCGCTCACGAGCGGAGCAGAAATACAGCCATCGGCACTGCAGTCCAGACGCGTCGCGTCGCAATGATGACAATCGCAGCCCGTGATCGATGCAACAGATCGACTGCCGGCGGATTCAACACTTAGGAACCTCTGAACATAGGAGCGCACTGTATGATTCTGTTTAAATTAGTGGTCCGCTGACCTGAGACTGGGGACTTTGCCTGTCTTATTGTATGTTTCGCTATGCTCGCGATAAGTATGTCAGGTTTCCTCCTTTCCACTCCACGCCTATCCTGCAGTAACCACTCATCCTAGATTCCGGACTCGGTGTATGCGAGAACTATATATATTCCGTGAAAGCTGGCATGCGTCGCTCGACGCGCCCACCGCGCCGTTCCACCGCCGCGGCACCGTTTGTCTCTGTTGCGCCGTGATCGCCGACCGACCGTCCCGCCCCGCCGTGTGTTTGTCCGTCCGATCGCGGCCAGCTGACTGCCTGCTTAGCTCTGGCCGGTTTGATTTCGAGCCTCTGCAGGACGGGTATACCCTGTGGCCGTGTGCGATGGCTGTGTTTGTCGCTTTGGCCGTGTGCGATGGCTGTTTGTCGCTGTGGCCGTGTGCGATGGCTGTTTGTCGCTGTGGCCGTGTGCGGTGGCTGTGTTTGTCGCTGTGGCCGTGTGCGATGGCTGTTTGTCGCTGTGGCCGTGTGCGATGGCTGTTTGTCGCTGTGGCCGTGTGCGATGGCTGTGTTTGTCGCTGTGGCCGTGTGCGATGGCTGTGTTTGTCGCTGTGGCCGTGTGCGATGGCTGTGTTTGTCGCTGTGGCCGTGTGCGATGGCTGTTTGTCGCTGTGGCCGTGTGCGATGGCTGTTTGTCGCTGTGGCCGTGTGCGATGGGTGTGTTTGTCGCTGTGGCCGTGTGCGATGGCTGTGTTTGTCGCTGTGGCCGTGTGCGATGGCTGTGTTTGTCGCTGTGGCCGTGTGCGATGGCTGTTTGTCGCTGTGGCCGTGCGCGATGGCTGTTTGTCGCTGTGGCCGTGTGCGATGGCGGTTTGTCGCTGTGGCCGTGTGCGATGGCTGTTTGTCGCTGTGGCCGTGTGCGATGGCTGTTTGTCGTGTGGCCGTGCGCGATGGCTGTTTGTCGCTGTGGCCGTGTGCGATGGCGGTTTGTCGCTGTGGCCGTGTGCGATGGCTGTTTGTCGCTGTGGCCGTGCGCGATGGCTGTTTGTCGTGGGCGGTAAAAAAAAACATAGGCGGGGTAAAAACACGGTCAGCGGCGCCGCGTCGGGCCTGGATGATTACAGAGGACGGATGATTGCTGGAGCCGGTGGGGACGGGGAGGGGTGGTTGGAGGGCAGGCGGCGGTTGAAGTGCCGTGCGGGGTGCGCATTAGTCGCGATGGGTTTTGGTGGTGAGGTGGTGGTTAGTGGAATAAATCGACTGGTGGAAGTGGGTTGTGTGAATAAGAAATGCGATGCTTTATACCGTTATGTTGTTGTTTTCAGGCAAAGTTCCATCACATACGACGTTGTGACTTATGAGGGCATTGGAAGCGTAGTGGGATATTTGAAAGGCTTCTGTACCGATTTGCTGATGCCATAAGCATCATATGTCCCCATGGCATGACATGATGATGGTGTTCGCTGTGAGTCCACCGCGACCTTCTGCTTCCATGTGTCGCTCGTCACGCACGCCGTCTGTCCCCTGCTTACAGCAACTGGACGGCCAGAACATTTACAACTCGTGCTGCACGCTGCGCATCGAGTACTCCAAGCTGACCAGTCTGAACGTCAAATATAACAATGACAAGTCGCGCGACTACACCAATCCCAGCCTGCCCACAGGTGACCCCTCGCTCGATACGGCTGGCTTTATGCTGGGAGGTAGGTGTCGGAGCTGCGGTTCTGGGCGGGGCGGCGGGACGCCGGCGGACGGCCGCCGCCCGGGCGGAGGCGGCTGCTCTCAGGCGCCGCCCGGGCCGCGGCCGGCCGCCGTCGCCGCGCCGCCCCCGCCCGTTCTCTGGCCGCTGAGCGGCGGTGGTGGCGGGATGGCAGCCTGCCCGATCCTGGCTCCGAGTCCTCTGAATCCCAGCCCAGCCGGCGGCACGTGAGTCCTCGCAGTCTCTGTCCTTCGGTCTCCCATCAGCCCGCCGATCTAACAGTTTGGCTGTTCAACGGTCATGTTTCCCGTTGATATGGCTATATTTGTCAGTTGTTTGTTTGTGTGGCTGTGCTTGAAGTTATATTACAAACCGGAAACACCGCTCGCGCAGTTGAGTAAATATAAAGGCAAATATTAACTACCCACGCAACAAGCTCTGCTTAGCGAAGGCTCTGATCCCAGAAACCCTTGTAGACAAAATGTGCGAACTAATTTGTCTACAAATTGTGATTTTGCTTGCAAAGCGCATCGCCATACAAACCGATAAGTTTGTACCTGATCTCTCTCAGGCCACACCACATCAAGCCGCGCAATTCCTGCCTTTCCTTCCACGTCCTCGCATGTCCTGCCCGCTGCAAACTGCACCTTATATCTGTCTTCTGCTCTCTTGTACACGGCCCGCCCATGTGATGCCCACTTGCTGCTGACTTCTATGTTTCAGGGCTGTCTCGCTTTCTTATGTCACCTTTCACTAATCACCGCCGAGGCTGGGACGTGTGCACTGTGTGAACTGCACCGCTGGTGTGTGCGTGTGTGTGTGTGTGTGAACTGCACTGCTGGTGTGTGCGTGTGTGTGTGCGTGTGTCTATCTGCACTGCTGGCTGCTCTAACTTGCACTAACTGCTGGTCTTCACTGGTTTACAACTCACATGCGTGCTGGACTTGGTGCTAAAACTGCGGTGTCATAAAGGCAATTTTGGTTGGGCTTGCAATGCGCGTTGAGATAAATATCGGATTCAACGCGTCAGGAAAAGGTATGAAGGTTGCTGTGAGACTGGGTATCTTGAGAGTTCTAGAATAGTCTTCCCATTCAATTTCAGCTACCAGTGCAGTTGACCGAGAAGTTGAATATTCATGATGTTCTGTTTGTTTGACTGGTGTTCGGAGTTTTGTGTCCACTGATGGCGATTGACACATTTCTCTTTGGTCATGGTGTTCTTTCAAAGTTCTGAAGATGTAACAGCTTTTGACCGTTGTTTTTAGTTTTTGCATTCATGTTAACAACCTGGTGATTGGTGTATGTGTGGTGCGACCGTTGAACTACTGTTAACTGGAAATAACGCAAGCCATTTGAAATGCATATTCGTATCCCCTTTGTCTGAAAAGCCCTGCTCCTTCTTGTTTTTAGACCACGATTCGTGGTCAAGTCCCTGAACATCTGATCTGTGTGAGTCTCCTCCCTCTCAGTCTACTTTCCCTGTGAGCCCCTTCCTGAAGTTTACACCCTGTGAGTTTACACCCTGTGAGTTTACACCCTGTGAGTTTACACCCTGTGAGTTTACACCATGTGAGTTTACACCATGTGAATTTACACCATGTGAATTTACACCATGTGGGTTTATACCATGTGGGTTTACACCCTGTGAGTTACACCCTGTGGGTTTACACCCTGTGAGTTTACACCCTGTGAGTTTACACCCTGTGAGTTTACACCCTGTGAGTTTACACCCTGTGAGTTTACACCCTGTGAGTTTACACCCTGTGAGTTTACACCCTGTGAGTTTACACCATGTGAGTTTACACCATGTGAGTTTACACCATGTGAGTTTACACCATGTGAGTTTACACCATGTGAGTTTACACCATGTGAGTTTACACCATGTGAGTTTACACCATGTGAGTTTACACCCTGTGAGTTTACACCATGTGAGTTTACACCATGTGAGTTTACACCATGTGAGTCTGAGTCCCCTGAGTGTGTCCCCGGCAGAGTGTCCCGGTGTCCCATGTTCACCATCTCTCCACAGGCGGCTCGCCCGGTATGGTGTCGCCGTTCGGCATGCACGGTGGCCTGCACGGTCTGGCGCCCTCCCTCGCTGGCGGCTTCCCCGCCATGGGAGGCATGGGCGGCATGCCTGGCATGGGCGGCATGCCTGGCATGGGCGGCGGCGGAGGAGGAGGCGGCGGCATGCCAGGAGGCATGGGAGGACGTGAGTACTGCGGTGGGACATTTCACACTATCCATCTTTGGAAGTAGGATTTTTCCATTTTTAATGATTGATTTCGAGAACTTGTCCGCACAAACATGAACAGTTACACGCATACACTGAGGCACATGGAAGTGGGATTTTTACGCAATTCAATGTGAACGAAAAAATCATTTGAATAAGATTTCCATTTCAAGTTGCAACTCTAAAACACTGCAAACCATGTCCGACGATATTCCCCGTGTCGATTCTCGGACCCGAATCGTATTCAATTACACGGCCGACTTCTATGTGTCCCGGTTCCGGGAACGTCCAATATCTCCACCTGACAGTGGGGCAGCTCGGGGTCTAATCGGGTGTCTCGGGCGCGTCATGCCGGGCGACACCCGGCTCGTCTCGGTCCAGCCCCGCGGCCTTACCAGTCGACAGACCCATTACCGCGCTGCCCTGAAACTCCACCGATGCGGGTCTGTCACAGTCGCCGGTCGTGTGTCGTCCCCCTTAGTAACATCACCGGAAATTCCAGCGGCAAAATTCTAGCGGATAATTCTAGTGTATTTTTTGTTGTATTTTTAGCTGATGGTACGTTTCCCGATGACGCGCTTCATGATGCGCTTTGTGATAACGTTCGACTCCGAGACATTGTGCTTGGTGACGAGCTCGTCACTCTGTTCCATTTCACAGCATCTCGTCACCGCATGGGACGATTCTATGGAGGTCATATAGCCTTGCCAGTGTCGGTGTCCATAGCCAAAGTCTCATGACGCGTGTCCTCTGCTCTGTGTGTAGCCAAAGTCTCGGTCCTCTGACGCGTGTGCTCTGCTCTGTTTGTGGCCACCAGTTCCGTTCGGCGGCATGATGCCTGGCGGGCTGTCCAGTCCCAGTATGGGCATGGGTCGTCTGCAGGGCAACCCGCTGGGCGGCGGCACCGTGCTTCTGGTCTCCAACCTGGAGGAGGAGGTACGTGCCGGGCCGGGCCGGGTCGGACCGCCTGTCTTCACTGTATCGTCTCCATCCTGTCTGCTTCCGGCTGCGGCCGCCTGCGGTCTGCCGCCCACTGCCCGCTACCCGCTACTCGCTGGCTTACGCCCGCTGCCCGCAGCCCGCTGTGTGGAGCTTTGAACTCTGAGCCCAGAGCCCGCAGCACGCAGCCCGCGGCCCGCAGCCCGCAGCCCGCAGCCCGCAGGTCTCAGCCCAGAGTGGCGATGTACATAGGCTCCGACTGGTGAGCTGCGAGCTGTGGACTGTGGGCTGTGGACTGTGGACTGGGTGTCGGACTGTGGCCGGGAGGTGGTCGGCGGCGGGCGGCACCGTCGCGCGCGCTGTACAGTCGCTCGGGGTCTGTCGGGATCTGTGCTTGGCCGTGTGTCACTTCTGCTGTGCCGGGCCGCCCGGGTGTGTGAGTGTGTGTTCTGATTACGTTGCTGATTGGCCGTCCGAGTCAGATGATTGAATTTGCCCGACTGCCAGAGTGTGTCATTTTCTCATCTCTCGCTGGCGCGCGCGACACGGTTCGGTGTCCCGAGTGTAATCACCGATAGTGTCATGATTTTGTCCGACGTTTGCCAGAGCGCGCCGCAGCCGCCGCGGTGTGCACTACAGTAGAGTACCTGACTAGCTAGCTAGTTTGCCGACGAGTCGACTGTGTAGTGCGTTTGCCCTAGCTGAGTTACTCTAGCTGGCGTGAGTGAGTGCTATTATGTAGGATGGGCGACTAAGACAGCGGCTGCCGCGCCGGCCTTTCGTCTGCGGGCGGACTGCCATCCATGGGGCTTGTTCTAACCGGTCTGTTTTTCTCTGTTGCCTGCTGCGCCCTCCGTCTGTGCATCTGTAGATGGCCTCCCCTGAAGCTCTCTTCACTCTCTTCGGTATGTTGCGTTTCCTACTCTCTTCACTACTCGCCGGTCGTTTGCTGTTGGCGTCGTGGCGAGGCGTGGCCCCGCGCCGCTCCGCCGGCCCTGGCGCCGGACACCGGCTCGGCACCGGCTCGGCACCGGCTCGGACAGCGGACACATTTCGTGTCGGCGGAGTTCTGGGGCCGGCTCGGGACCGGTGTCGGGCGGCAGGCGGCGGAGCGACGCGCTGGAACCGTTCACCGAGTGTGCACCAAACCTGTCCGGGGCTATCCGTTAATTGTATTTGGGGGATATTTGTAAATTTGCTTGAGAATTTCACCACTTTATATGCTTAAACTGTAGAAAATAGCACTTTATTCTACACCTTATTGCTCAACTTCCAGTTCCTTGCATGCTTAGTTGACCATGATCAAACTTTCCATCATGGGGTGTATTCAATCCCAGCGTACCCCAGAGCCTTAGGCGTAACTCAGTTCAAATTTGGCTCTCCGAATGTGTTGAGAGCATTACCGCAGAAAGGAAGTCACTATCCAGCTGCTCAAAATAGTTGGACTCATGCTCTGTCAGACTCGGTTCTTGAATGACGATGCTGGGTCCCTGTGTGACCAGTAAATGTCCAGCAGTCACAACCTCCCGGCCGTTTGGGTGAATTTATTGACGAAACTGGCAGCCGCTAACATGATATGACGTCAACTACGCCCTTCTTTCATGGTAGTGAGTTATGGTACTGCTCGACCTTATGAAATTGGGATAATAGTCGCCGTCCCGTGGCTCTTGTCCGGGACTGTTCCGAAATATGGTCTAGGTTAAAACTATGTACTTGAAGGCTGGCCTTTAAAGTCCTTTAAAGTAATTAATTGCGCAATGATGTAAAACTATGTCAGGAGGGCACATCCTTATGATGATTGATTTTATCTACAGAAATCCTTTAGTTTTCTTCCTTCTCGACGTTTCTGGTGCTCACTCGGGCCGTTTCCAGCGGGCCGCCCCCACGCGCGGGTCATGACGTCACACCGGCTGGCACGCGGTGACGTCACTATCGCCTCGGCTGTCAGCTCTGTGGTGTTTTGCTCTCTGGCCGCGCCTCCGGCGGCCGCTTGCCTGCGTTCAGTTCTCACTCAGCCCGCTACTGGGAATGGCACGGCCTCGCCAGGTGTGACGTCATGCTAGCGGTTTTCTTTTTAAGGTTAACGTCTAGTGATTTTGTAAGGTTGATTTGATGGTTTTCTAACATTTTGTCGTTATTTTATGGTCAGTTTAGCGTTATGTTAGCGACTTTTTAGTAGCTGGTTGTGAATAGACAATTGTGTTGTGTCGTGCGTTTGTGTGGTCTTCCGCCGCATTGGCGCGACGTTGGTGACACGACCTGACCTGACCTGGCGCGGCCCGCAGGCGTTTATGGTGACGTAACTCGCGTGAAGATCCTCTTCAACAAGAAGGACAAACGCCCTTGTACAAATGGCAGAGCCGCACCAGGCCAGTCTGGGTGAGTCTTGTGGCCGCTCCGATGTCTTGATGTCTGCAGCTTTAGGGGGGGGGGGGGGGGGTACGGGATGAATACTGGGCTGAGTGTTCCCTCTGAAGAGCAAAGGTCGAAGTTATGAAAGAGGGTGTTTTGTTTGTGTTTGGTCGTGACTACCTTGAGTACCTTCATCTGGAGCGGAGTGCTCTGTGTCATCTGGAGCGGATTGCTCTGTGTCATCTGGAGCGGAGTGCTCTGTGTCATCGGAGCGGAGTGCTCTGTGTCATCTGGAGCGGAGTGCTCTGTGAACGGCTGCGACTTTGTGAGACCGGTTTGCCCTTTCTTACTTAGGCTTTCTTTTAGAGACGAGCCTTTTCACCATGTCGCGATTTAGGTAAATTCTGGTGCGGGTATGACCGTCGCTGTACCTGACCCCTTCTCTCGGTGTCCCGCGCAGCGCTGAACCACTTGACAAGGTGAAGGTGTGGGGCCGTCAGATTCGGGTGATGCCCAGCAAGCACCAGGTGGTGCAGATGCCCAAGGACGGCCAGCCGGACGCCGGCCTCACCAAGGACTTCACCAACTCCTCGCTGCATCGTTTCAAGAAGCCCGGCAGCAAGAACTACCAGAACATCTACCCGCCGTCGTCCACGCTGCACCTCTCCAACATCCCGCCGCACATCACCGAGCAGGACATCAAGGAGGCTTTCGAGCTCGCAGCTTCGAGGTCAAGAACTTCAAGTTCTTCCCGTGAGTTCCGGGCGGTCGGAGGAGGGAGAGGACGTGATGTGGGCGTAGAAAGAGTGGTTCTTTTGGCGGAAGATCAATGCCACACTTGGGCATATTATTAGCCATGCGACTGCAACAACGTCGGCATTAACACACTGTGCTGGGCTGGGTAGAATGTCGCTCGTAATGGGCCTGTTGACCGTTCTGGTGTAGATCCACGCGGCATAACACACTGTGCTGGGCTGGGTAGAATGTCGCTCGTAATGGGCTGTGACCGTTCTGGTGTAGATCCACGCGGCATTAACACACTGTGCTGGGCTGGGTAGAATGTCGCCCGTAATGGGCTGTGACCGTTCTGGTGTAGATCACGCGGCATTAACACACTGTGCTGGGCTGGGTAGAATGTCGCTCGTAATGGCTGTGACCGTTCTGGTGTAGATCCACGCGGCATTAACACACTGTGCTCGGGCTGGGTAGAATGCCGCCTGTAATGGGCTGTGACCGTTCTGGTGTAGATCCACGCGGCATTAACACACTGTGCTGGGCTGGGTAGAATGTCGCTCGTAATGGGCTGTGACCGTTCTGGTGTAGATCCACGCGGCATTAACACACTGTGCTGGGCTGGGTAGAATGCCGCCTGTAATGGGCTGTGACCGTTCTGGTGTAGATCCACGCGGCATTAACACACTGTGCTGGGCTGGGTAGAATGCCGCCTGTAATGGGCTGTGACCGTTCTGGTGTAGATCCACGCGGCATTAACACACTGTGCTGGGCTGGGTAGAATGCCGCCTATAATGGGCTGTGACCGGTCTGGTGTAGATCCACGCGGCATTAACACACTGTGCTGGGCTGGGTAGAATGCCGCCTGTAATGGGCTGTGACCGTTCTGGTGTAGATCCACGCGGCATTAACACACTGTGCTGGGCTGGGTAGAATGTCGCCCGTAATGGGCTGTGACCGTTCTGGTGTAGATCCACGCGTCGCCCTGCGGCCTGGATGCGGATCACCTGGTACGACATCGGCGGACGTCTGGCGACGCCAGTCAACATACGCTGCCGTCCCATGGGCCATTTTACTGCCCCCCCCCCCCCATCCCGACGCCGTAAACCGCCTGTCAATCGTGTCAATCGGCGAATCGCGGCCATCGGGCCTGGTACTGCTGACTGGACTGGCCTGGACTGTTATTCCGTCAACTGATGGCAGACAGAGGTGAAAACTTGACACGATAACTTCCCACACCATTGCGGGAGGTTTCGAATTCAAGGTGTAAAAAGCAGCGCACCGAGGGTTGATTTATCAAAAGCTTCCGAGGAGCGTAAATGCAAGGGATGTCCATGGATACAATACCGTCAGTGCCGTTCTTCATAGTGTGAATTCAAAACCTACCGCCATTGTGTGGCCAGTGATCGTCAGTTTTCACCTCTGCTGGCGGCGGCGGTGGCGCCGCGCAGTCTGCCGCCCGCCGCTCACCGCCCGCCGCCCGGCGCATTCGGCCGCTCCCTGTGGCCTGTGAACCCGGGACGCTGATTGTGAGTGGTGCGCCGCTCGTCCGCCCGAGGGCGCCGGTAAAGGTCAGGGGTCCTCCCCCTCTCTCCCCTCCCCCGTGTCGGTGGGTCGGCTGTCGCCGGCGGCCGGAGCGGTGACGAGGCGACCTATAAATGGCCCGTCCCGGATGTGACCCGGACGGCGGAACAGGCGTGGCGGCGGAGTCTTGAGAGGGGGCGGTGTGGACGGGATGGACCGTCCCGGATGTGACCCGGACGGCGGAACAGGCGTGGCGGAGGAGCCTGAGAGGGAGGGAGGGAGGGGGCGGTGTGGACGGGATGGACCGTCCCGGATGTGACCCGGACGGCGGAACAGGCGTGGCGGAGGAGTCTGAGAGGGAGGGAGGGAGGGAGGGAGGGGGCGGTGTGGACGGGATGGACCGTCCCGGATGTGACCCGGACGGCGGAGAGGCGTGGCGGAGGAGTCTGAGAGAGAGAGAGAGAGAGAGAGAGAGAGAGAGAGAGAGAGAGAGAGA